>DF239539.1:133579-326047 GCA_000507305.1 Breviolum minutum Mf 1.05b.01
GGATCAATCATGAGATTCATTTTGCGTGGCAGGCGCAGTATTTGGTGAAGTTGGAAGGTGATGCCTGTTGCTCTGCGCATTGTAAATAACGTTTCATATGTGATGCGGATCAATCATGAGATTCATTTTGCCTGGCAGGCGCAGCATTTGGTGAAGTTGGAGGGTGTTGACTGTTGCTCCGCGCATTGTAAATGACGTTTGTAGTACAAGGTAGTACTGGAGTAGTACAGAGTAGTACTTGAGTAGTACTTTGTAGTACAGGGTAGTACTGGAGTAGTACAGAGTAGTATTTGAAGTACGGAGTAGTATTGGAGTAGTACTTTGTAGTACAGAGTAGTACTGGAGTAGTACAGCTCATCACCATGACATCGCATTGCACCACGTGACATGACACAACACAAGCCATTACATCGCATCAAATGACGTGACCATCACATGACCTGACCCCGCAACAGACATCAAGACATCAAAACACTTCACTTTAAAGCACAAAACATCACCACCATGGAACGGCAGAAGGCTCGTTCACAGCAAAGAAATGATTTGGGCATCGCGCTGGTCGGTCGCCTTGCGCACATTCTATAGGCAAATTCTTTCTGTGCTATATAGTTCTTTTCCTTTTGGAAACTTCCGCCCCCGGCTTGTCCGGGCACTACTGGTATAAATATAAAGGTTTGGTACCTGGGGTGCCAGGTACATGCGCTCAAATAGATGGTCACTAGGACATTCTGGGCAACTTTATGTAACCTTTCTGGCCGACTTATAAACCACATCCCATTGTGAAATACAACTCTCCCATTGTCAATACCCATAAGATCCATGGGACGAGAAAGGTATATTTACCTTCATGAAAACCATAAAAAATCAACCATTCATGTAGGTAAATATGCCAGTCCCATGGATGGTATGGGATAGGTTACTCTGGGCATTTGACGTATCAATGTCCATGGAATGACATTCCAACAGCTGGCAAGGGAGGGTAAAGCAAATCCCAAAAAAATCCACAAGTAAGAGGGGATTGTTGAACGGAAGATGCCATTAACACAATTAGCGGAATCACACGAGTATATACGATATCTAAAAATATATTAAATATAATAATATATATAGACATGCATAAATGATATGACGATATTTGACAGGGAGATGATATATTACATCTCATCTATTGCAATGCATTGCAGTGATTTTGCGTCATCACGGTTGGTGGTTTCAACCCATTTGAAAAATATGCTCGTCAAATTGGATCATTCCCCCAGGTAGGGGTGAACATAAAAAATATTTGAGTTGCCACCACCCAGTAATACCCAGTATTTAACTCATCCTTCAGAATCCCAGAAAACTTGATGAACTAAACATAAAATCTAAAAATGCACATTCTCCAATATTTTTTTGTGGCTTTTTTAGAGCACCAACAAAAATACTCCGTTTTTAAAAAGCGCCCAAAAATGCTCCAAGCATCGAATACCCCGTAAGAAACGCCAGGATTGCCAGTCATCCAAAGGCTTTGCGGCCAACATCAAGGTATCAAAGAGCTCAGGGATATTTCGAGGTTCCTTGAGATTTTCTAGTTGGTGGTTGAACCACCCATTTGAAAAATATTCGTCAAATTGGGAATCTTCCCCAAGTAGGGGTGAAAATAAAAAATATTTGAAACCACCAACTAGTTTTGGTGGCTCGTGAGCAACGTTACCCTGTTGACATTCCAACTAATTGGTTAATGACGGGATCCTTATCCCGATATAACTGGGAATGGTAGATTTGCGTATCCATGAATGGTTGACTTTTGTTGGTATATTAATAGGACATTTGCAATGTATAGTGTCTGGGTTGGATTTGGTTCTGAGATTTTGGTGGCTCCATGTGGGCCCCAGAAAAACCAGTTGTTTCAGCGTGAAGTAACTCCACTTATTTAGGGGTGAAATATCAGTGAAACCCATTTATTTCTATCTTTCTCCACGCCCATCCTTTATAGAAAACCCTTTTTTTGTTGAAATTGTCCCAATCATCTGCACCTTGTTTCAACGTGTCTTTCTTGTTTCAACATGTGCTTTTTGGTTGGTGCAAATAAAAACATGTTTGAACAAATGTTAGATATGGTTCCAAGTATATGTAAAGATCCCCCCCAAAAAACAATCCATCATGGCGACAGTCTGTCTAACACCCTGTTACCTATCTTTCCACCAAACATCACATGGAGGTCAGTGACTTTGTCTTGAACTGAAAATCCGAATATCAGAAGCGACTTGGAATGACTTTTATAATACCTGGAACCCATTTGATCCAGGTTTGTTTCTCTTAAAAATGAAGGTATTTTCCAATCAAAACGAAGGGTCATTTGGGTTACAGGTTAGTAGGCAAAGCTTAGGGCCCCTGCTAAAGGTTGAGCACGTTTAGTGAGTTACCAAAAAAACACCAAATTTCCAAGGGCCAATCTTCGGGTATAAAGGACGCTTCGAAAAAAGATTTGCCACGTATATGAATATATGCATGTTGTGGGCGATGCCCCTCCCAGGATGCAATCGTGGCAAATGAAGGTTTAGAAAGGGAAACCCGAACCTAACAATCAAATAATCCTACAATCCTATTGTTTTGGATGGGATTGGGACCATTAATCCTACTTTAGGGAGGAGTCTGGATTCTTGAGATATACAGTAAAATCTGTATATGTTAAAAAACCATCTATAGGGTATCTTTTTCGGGGGTCATTCATATTGGAATGTGTGAAATGTTTAGAGAAAAGGAACTCAAATCATCCCATCCTTGCATCTGCCTTAAACTTGATTGGAATAAGGTAGAAAACACTCTTCTTCAAACTGTGATGTGATTTACTATGTAGAAAGTAAAAAATCACCCTAAACGCATCTGAGCGAGCAATTATGAATGTTGCATTGGATGCTGCTTTTTAGATCCAGCCCAGCCTCAAGCACCCTCAACAAAAATACTTATTGTAAGGATATTAGGAACATCCAATGACACAGCTAGCTGTCTAATTTAATTGATATTGTTTAATCAGCCCCCGAGATTTGGGTTGGACCTCCAATCATTTCATTTAGGGATGGGGTTTGCCACAATACCTATCAACCACTTGTGGAAAGTAGGAAGATCCACTGATGGCACTCATTGCACATCCCTACATTCCAAGCTACTGTTTTGATGCTTCCCAATTCCCAATCTGCGTTCGCCACGCAGCCTGCGATGATCAAGGGGAAAGTAGTTTGAAAATCCCATGTGAAAATCCTATCCTGATAATTTTGTATGGCTCAAAAAATGTTGACTCCGAAATTGATTGGTATATGATCAAATTTTGCGGTTCCAAACTGGTGCTCATAGCTATATTTGGTTGCTGTTTCATAAAGTGTAAGTAGGAAGTAGTGGCTTTCCATATTAAAGTCGAAGGTCATCTCCTTCGACCCAAGTTAGCTATTGCGCAGTACCCCCCCATCTTGAGATACCTAAGCAACCAATCCCACGTCAATAGTGGGTCAATTATAACATATTATAACGGTTCCCATAATGAATTATAATTCATATACTGTGTATACATCACATACAGTCATTAAACAGGGTCATAAATTATCCCCTCTTAAATTTACAGTCACCCAAATAAGTCACAATATAATATAAATTTGCAGGTGTAACTTTTTCGGCACATCTCGACATCAACATGTCCGAGGACTCCATTCTGAACGAACACTTCCGTTGTCTTGTAACATTGCAACTTCGTGTTTCAAGAGCAAAAAGGAAAGAAAAAAGGTACGGTACACTTCGTAAAACGAACATATCTCATGTCTATTGGAAAATCAACCGAATGCCAATGGCCCTTTTCCGGATGAGACTTTGAAAAGTGCCATGTTCACCGAATGGTGAATAGGCACTGTCAAAAATAGAAAGACATTTCAATAGATTCAAACGTCACACTAGCATTGGGCATTGGGATTACGAAGCAGGGTTTTCAGGATGATATCAATTTCAGTAAAAGATCTGCAAACATTCGTATGGAAGTAATCCGTAATTATCAAAATCATTCAAAATCGGTAGAATGTCAATGTTGTCTCGAAATCCTATGTGCCCTGTGTCTGCAAATTTGTGGCTCTAAAATCCAGTACTTGATAACTGAAATCCACCAGTTCTAAGGGGATTGTTGGGGACGTGGTAATTTTAAAACACTCCCATCCGGCACTTGAACTCCGAAGAATGACACATGTGACATACATTGACTGAACCCAATGAGCCAACAATTATTCGCTTATATACTGTGATTAATGTAACTAGCTAAATATACTTAGACTTATCGAGTTTAGGTTAGTTTCTGCCTACTCGTCAATACCATTTCAATACCTTTTGGGGGTGAAGTCAAAAGTTTGAGAACTCTTGGCTAGTTGGAATTTTGGGTTGCTTTTTGTTTTTTTTTTTCCGCAGCCAATTCAATCCGTCAATATGTAGTAAATCGCCAAACCCTTCACCAACAAGCATCTTCTTCTACCCCACAAGAAAAAAAGGGTTCCAATTCGCGAAACAAAGACAGCGCCAACTTCGAACCAGAACTTTGGATCAGAAGCCAAATGTGGACATACCATGGAAGGTTCCTTCAGCCAACTTCCTACTTCAAACAACATTGACAAAGTATGCTTCATCTTAGCAATATTTTTCTATAATTTGGGATGCAAAGTTCCTCTGAAACCAGTCACCATTGAGGATAACAATATAACATTACATTTTCAATGGGGGAACCCCGAAGGTATACTGACAAAAAACAACAGTTCAACGGTTCAACCATAGAAGCTTCACATCCAAATTTCACCCCAAGGTTGGTCCCTCCAGCAGCCTTCACGTAGGTGATCAGGATGGGTGGGATCATTCCTGGTTTTTGCCGCGAGATATGCTGTTTTTTTGTCTGGATTGGAAAGGTGTGTGACTACACAAATTCTGCTTGTTTTGTTTTGTTTAGAGAAGATATCTGAAACAATATGAGAACCAAACAAGAATGAAACAAAAACTGCTTTCCGGGGCTCAACTCCCAACCATTTGCTCATTTAAGCTCATGTCTTTGAATGGAGGCAGCAATCCATTCGAATATGACCTTCAGCCTCTCTCTGATCAACGCCCCCCAAAAAAGATACATCTTTACTGGCCAAATGAGCATATTTCACCAACCTAGATTTCCCTCAAATCAGGGGATTTCCCTTCCTAAGCTACACTTTGGGGTGAGGTCGTGTGAGGTCGCTATAATTTGACTAGATACATCCTCTTATTCCTTGGCATCACTGAACTAACAAAAAATAGGATCAACGGTGATCAATGACGCATTCCTCACGCGGGACCACTGTAAGATCGAGTGAGCATAAACGACGCTTCATCATCAAACCCAAACAATACACAAGCGATGGCACCTGCCTGACATCATTCATGTGGGATTAATATCCCGAAGGCTTCCAAACAGAGGTATTTGTACCCCCAAAACATACCTAAAACACCTTCTCAGGAGGTATTTGGAAGACTAGGGTAAACAAATATAGACATATGTATGAACATGCATGTATGCAAATATATGTATACTGTAAATATAAATATATATATATATACATATGTAGCATTGTAGTATACATCCTCCCTTACTTGCGAATAGGAATATTTGCTATCTGCTTTTCACTGTCAACAACTTTTAACCCTATATTATCTACTAAGTATACATCCCTTCATTTTAAATAGGAATATATGGAATATGTGCCATCTACATCATCTACGTTCACCCTGGTCGTATTTTTTTGGCCCCTATCCCGACAAGTCACAAGACGGAGACCAAGGACGTGAGCACCGACCGCAGGGTCAATGCCGGGGACCACTCCTTAGCAATCCCGAGGGCCCGAGAGGAAAAAGATGCCGTGAATGAATGGTCCAAAAAAGAGGAGCAGGTAGAAGATGCGGTGCGAGAGAGAAAAAACGAAAAAAACATGTGTATATATATAAATATATTAAATGAATATATGCATATATTTATATATATTATATATATCTGAATCTAAATTATACACTTGATATTTACACATATAACTAAATACTCATGTAATAGGTGGTTGAATTGTTGGTGAAATTCCTGCACATTGTTGATTCAGAGGAATTTGAAGGATCAACATGATCTTGGAAAAAACAACTTCATTCCTAGACGCATTCGCTTTCAAACTTGCTACAAAATACAACCAAACTCAAAATACATTCGGGCCAAAAGAGATCCAAAAAGCTCTTCGCTTAAAGATATCTTAAAGATATCTGGGTACATTTATACCGCCTGGAAAGCATAGATGCCGCATCTCTCATGCATTGGTTTATCATGACCCCTAAGCCAATTCGCCACCTTTTGGGAGTGGAAACTGCTACTGTTACTTTCACGACCGAAAGTAACGTTAACTTCGATGGCCCATGTCCTGTTTAAAACCACCTGAACCTTGACGCAAGATGATGGTTTGGTTTGTTCGGGTTGTTAGGGTTGTTATGTTAGACCTTACCCAGTTTTGTTGGGTTCCTTAGTCTTTTGAAACATTCAATAAATCAATCTTTCAAGAATCATACACATAGTTCAACATCATGGGTTGGGTAATGGTCTAAGTCAGAGTTCTGCTGCCTTCTCAACCGTATCTGTATGATATGTAAGTATCTGTGGTGGCTTCAAAGCATTTCCCATAAGATCCCTGTATAGGTATATTTACCCATTTACGATAGAAATCAAACAAATCATAACAAATCTAGGTAAATGTACCATACATGGATCCTATGGGTTTGGAAAGAATAACGTTTGAACACCAAAATATTGTCTGTCATAAGTCATAAGTTGTTCTCTGATAACTCGCCATATGCAAGTGTGCAAGATGGAAGATCGAACATGTTGTTGACAAGCTGAATACTTTTGAGCAATGACATCTTCATGATCACGCTCATTTATCTCATTTTCTCTTTGCAAAATTCGGGCTTTCTACATGGCATTGGTGGAGCAACTTCAGTTAGTTCCAAGATGGATCAAACGAATGTGATCTTATTTCAGAAGGGGCCCATAACCCCATGGCCCATTATAACCCCAGTTACCCATGGATTCTCAGCCATTAACATTACAGGGTCCTCTAACTCCCTGGTTGGTGGTTTCAACCCCTTTGAAAAATATGCTCGTCAAATTGGAGAATCTTTTCCAAATAGGGATAACAATAAAAAAGTATTTAGAACCACCGCCCAGCTCCATTTATATATAACCATTTGCTACCATCACTGGATTTTGGGGGATTCGTTGGGTTCTTGCATTGGATTGCTCCCAATAAAGTATGCCGGGCCATCCACAAGGGTGCAAAACCACCTCTTCCCTGCCAAGGTGCTTGTATGTATACATATTATATATATATATGTACATAACATATTTACCCAAGCATTTACCCACATTTTCCGTCTAAACCTACCCAAATGTAGGATAAGTAGACCATAACATTGAGTCATATATAATACACACACACGTATATATATATATTTATATCTGAACCCAAATGACCCTTGCGTTGCTTCAAAAAGGCCTTGTTTTTAGGATGGTTGACCTTATGTTGACCTTCAAAAAATTAAAGGTCATTTGGATTCTACTTAGTAGATATATAAAAAACTCTACATCACCAATACACAATTCATGATTTTTTTGGGGGTTTCTCCCCGAATTTCACCCTCCTCCTGTCTTTCACCCCCAAGGGAAATTTGCCGTAAAGCCCAGCGTCCGACTTTTCATCGTGTTTCAAAATGTCCAGGTCAATCGAGCCATCGTCGCGAATCAGCGGATGAGGCACCTTGAAAAATAACCGGGGACGGGGGAAAGTGTGGATCCTAAAACGGGAAATGTATGTATTTATATCCCATATAATCCATGTATGGTATATCTACCTACATTTGGTTGTTTTTAATGGTAACATATGGTAAATGTAGGTATGTAAATTTACCATGGGAACCCACAACCTTCATTTTTAGGGGTTATAGCCCATATATTGGGGGTTCAAAACCTTCATTGTTTCCTGGTTTTGGGGTTATATATATATATATACGTATATAGTTTGTGGTTTCAACCCACAGGAAAAATATGCTCGTCAAATTTGATAATTTCCCCAAATAGGGATGAACATAAAAAAACACTTGAAACCACCACCTAGTATATACCTGTAACCCAACTGACCCTTGTTTTGATTGGAAGTTAGACCTTGTCTTGGAGGAAAACAAAGGACAAATGGGTTCCAGTTATATATACACAAAAAAAAATCAAGTTGTATCAATATGTTAGTCTGAAATTCTTGAATATAATCATGCTGACTACTATTGTTCTTTCTTTATCTTTATGCAATACGTGGATAGATATTGTATACATCGGGGTTTCCTTAAAACCACAAAACGGTCATGTTTAGTAGGAAAACCCATGGTTGTTGGGTACCACCATTTTAGGAAACCTCCACATGCCACGAGCTATGTCCCCCCAATTGAACTCTGAGTGAATTTGATCATGAACAACACCAACCTCCATGACTGAAGTGCTGAGCCACTTGGACCCTTGGATGTCCCAGGAAGGTAGGAACAAAGGTTAGGATAATAAGTGGGTTATAACCCTAAAATATCCCAGTTACACGTAATTTATACCTTATAAACCATCTATTAACCATTCACATCCATTTACCAACTTCCTGGGACATCCTTAATGTCGACTGCCTTTTTGGATGAAAAAAGCGAAACTGCCATGGAAGCTGCACATCAAAACCACGCTGACAGCGAAGATTTTTGGACCACGTTTCAAAACAAAATTTAGGTAAGGGGTGAAATGCCAAAAATATCCCCCAAAAGTTAGCTACTTTAGTAGGTTAGATTTAACAAAAAAAACAATCAGGATCAACATTAACGAAGCTAAGGATTGGCTATCGGATTTCCTCTGAAGATTTTGCCAAAGTTCTCCAATCATCCCAACGGTTCGTTCATCGGCTGAAAAATCATTTAACGTCTTAAGGAGTCATAAACTGGGAAAAGCACCAAGCACCAACCCTGCTAGTTTGAGCGTTGCATAAGGAAAATCAAATACCCCTACAAGATGGGCCCCTAGCAGTTATAACTGGGTTTGACTCCTATAACTAGGGTTATAAGAACAGTTAGCCTAATTATAAGGCCATTTATAGGGGTTATAACTCCATTTACAACTGCTAGGGGCCCACCTTGTAGGGATCCTGGCTCACCTCCTGAGAATGGTTTCATGGAACATCAAGACTATGCGGTTCGGAGGTGATTGAACATCCCTTGCTCATCATCTGAGAATATGACTGGATTCCTAGGGTACCCTGTACTATAGGAATGAAGTACAACCCATAAATCATCATAAATCCCAAACATATTAAAAGGATTCAGTGATTAGTATCACAATCCTCTATTACAGAGCTCTTCTCGTGAAAAACATAGCACCTTTTTTTCGAATCCCTATAAAATAAAGATCAATCCGTGTCATGGAAATACATGATAACGATAACACAAGGTGGGCCCCCATGATCGTTAGAAAAGGGGTTATTTCACCCCATTTATACATGGTGCCAGGGCATGATGTCTTTCGTGGTTCATCTTGAAGTGTTTACCAACGACCCAACGCGAACCTCACCCTCTGCTGCCAAGAGCACGCGAGAGATGAATTTTAAATCCATCGGACGGTAGGGGTATGTATCACGATACCTGAAAACAAAACAAACAACAAGAGAACGAGAGAAGTTGTGAAAGAATGAGATTCCAATATCATTCCATTCCAAAGTGGTATATTTACCCACATTTTGGCAACAAAGTCAAGTATATCTTGGGTTGTCATTCCTTCCTAGCAATAGTGACAACCTAAACCACCTGGTGGTTCAAACATATTGGTCAACTTGCATCATTTCCCGAAATATGGGTGGAAATGAGAATTGTTTGAAACCACCACCTAGCGTGGGAACCCACAACCTTCAATCTTAGGGCTTATAACTTCATTCAATGGGCATATTGCCTGGTGATGGTTAAGCCTTGGGAGAAAATGGGGGAACTACACACTGATGACCCAAAGTCTAGGGATGATTAACCACCATTGTCCCTTAATAAAGGCCTGGGGGTGGGCATTGGGGGGGCATAAGCGGCTTAGATTTCCATGGATAATAGGGATAATCCTGGAAATGTGACTGTTAATGGGTGGGGGAATTCAAAACGATGTGTCAAAAGCGACAAAGGCACATGGAAGTCAAAGACTCGTGTGACTTTGACTCATTGGTACAATCAAATCAAGAAGAAGAAGAAGAAGAAGAAGAAGAACAACAACAACAACAACAACAACAACAAACACAAGAAACAACAAAGACAACAAACAACAAGCACAACAAACAACAAACGCAACAAACGACAATAACAAAAAACGAAGACAACAACATATCACGATATCATTCAACATCAACCAATACTCGAAACTAAACTACCATATCACATTGCACAACACATGGGTATGAAGAATGATGTGTGCATAAATATGTATATATATAAATATCTATATGCATTATATGACATGCAATATATAAATACTATATACAATACACATGCATCAACATAAATACACATAATCTACAGTATCATTTTTTCTATCCATTGAGATAAACAAACTTCTCACAAACTTTTTCCTAGCCTTCGCCAGGAATTCTGGTAATTTCTCCGGGTGCCATTTTGCATTTCTCCCCATCCCATAGGATCCATGAGACTGGTATATTCAATGAATGGTTAAATTTTATGGTAGATGTAGGTGAATATACCGGTCCCATGGAACCTATGGGCATGTGACAACGACTCGCAGCTTCAATCATTCGCCAGGTACGTCACACTGATGAGCATTGGCACGGAGTGGCTTTGGGGACTGACAATGACGGCATGGACACGCACTGGCCAAATGGCATCCTCGCTCAAATTCACCTCGAAAAACCGCAACGGTGACACATTGGAAGGGTCCCAAAAATGGATAAAAAGATTGGACAGTGTAGTTTGGGCGGGATCAATAACAACTATAACTATACTCATAGTATGAACGTGAACTTTTGCTGGAGAAAAAAAAAACATAACCATTCTTGCAATCAGAGCATTGGAATACAAACCCCCAGTGCAACAAGCACTACGGCACTACGTTATCTTTTTTGTTGGTCGCCAGCTCGACGTAACTGAGTATTAATTGCGATAAACGCAGTCAAACACCTCCATGTCTGAATTGCTCATGGAAAAAAAAACAAGTAATTCCAAACGACGCCTGGTAGATACCTGAAGTATCCTAAAATCCAAATATAAAAGGATGATCCCTTCAAAACAAAGTGGCCAACGGTGGGATATGCTCCAGAATGTTGGAGTTAGTCAAAGAATCAATCGAAAGCAGCAACACCCGAACGGCACTGAGGGTTGGACAGCTGGCACATAAATGCCAAGATCAGGCTCCTCAGATACTCCCAACAGAATTTGACAATTTTTCTTCGAACGGTTCGATGGAAACAGGTGATATATATATATATATGTATAGCATGTTTCGCCCCCCCCCCAAAAAAAAAAAAAATGCTAGGTTATTGTGTTGAAAAAAAAGATACAGCAAGTATAGAAGAGGTAGACTAACATGCAATTCCAAGAAGTTTTTGTTGTAAGTATTCATATACACAAGTATAATATTACTGATACAATCTGATATATCTAGGTTCCTCTCACTTGGGTGATTCTATCTATCAGATCAATGTTCAACTAGATCCAGCAAAATAACGTACCAGTATGCGACATGGCCCCTGGTCGTGTCTCTTTCGAAAGCGGTGAAGTGTTGATACAATCGCATCCCTTTCTATCTTGGGCAAACGTACAATTGGGCCCCTAAATATACAGTAAGTAGGGTTATAACTCCACTTTTAGGGGCTATAACCCCACTTAACAATTTATAAGGCCATTTACATAACTAATAGAGCTCCACTTTGTAGAGCTCATCGTTTAATCTGCCATAGCTCCTGTAGAACTTGATATGCCCAGTGTCACGAAGGGACAATGGTGGTTAATAACCCTGTATTTAGACCTTCATTTCTGGTGGGTGTAGCTTTGGGGGGGTGAGGGGTAGCTATCTAGTTTATCTTATCTTTTTGAGATGAGATATCCCGCAATGTGTAGTGTGCTTTGACATGAATCATATGACAATAATCATCAGGATATTGTCCTGTCTGTCATAATTCAACTTCATCTCTCACACAACCCCGTATTGACAAGCCATGTCTCTGTAACTACGGGAGGATTACCCTAGAAAAGTGATCAATTGCTACTCAAATGGAACCCTTGAATTAAATAAACAGGGTGTTTGTTAAATCCTGTGTTGACATTTCTTGGCTGAAGCCTTCAATGACAGTACTGATATCCCAAAAAACTCCAATTCCAAACACTCAATGTATGGTATATTTAATATTTCCCTACATTTACCATGATTTGTTTGCCATTCATATAGTTAAATAATGTTAAATATACCACTCCGCGTGTGGGTCCATGTGAGTCACGTTCCCTACTTGGAGGATCATCCCAGTTAGTAAGTGGCTAGTAAGTCGTTAGGATCGCCACCATTCATAAGCCATTTAGGCCATTGGAAAGGGGAACAACCACAATTACCTACTAATCATGATTCTTAACCAACCACTTTCTAACTGGAATGATCCTCCACGTAATATGTTTATATACCTTTAAACCCCAAACAACAGGAATCTACTGATACTTTTCTACCAAGGATCACTGATGGCAGATCGGACCTCCTTCCAAACCCGTCTCAAAATCTCCGGAGCGTAGGTGCCGGCCATTTGACGTGGGTCACTTCCGAGCCAATCTCGCAGTCGAACAAAAAAAAACCCATGGGAAATCACAGGTTTTCCACCCTGGAAGATTTTCACGGCTGGGAGCATCATTTCCTGCAGTTTTTTTTTTTGTTCGATTTTTTTTTCGAAGATCTTTTTATTCTTTCTTTTTTTTCATGGGTGATTTGTTGGTTCCGGCCGTTAATCTTCCAGGGTGTATGAAACTTTGCATGCACAGCACAAAGCCACAAAGCCAAAGTTGGAAGTGAGTTGTTTGCTGATTTTGTCTTTTTGTTGTGGTCAGAAACACAACAAGGTTGCACAGAGTATTCAACAGCAAATATATCCATTTGTCTTGATGATCAAAAAAAAGGTCTACTTCCTGAAAAAGCCGATTTCCGAAATTTTACCTCTGAATTCTTGCAATGCACTCTAGAGGGAATCACAACTGCACGCATCGTCGACAAAAAACCTTAACGAGTGAGACATTCAACTGTTCAAGAGTTTGGATTATTAATGCATGTTGTAAAAAAACACATCCGCAACCAGCACACACACACACAAATTTCATGTAAAAAACATTGGTGGCCCATTCGCTTTAAATAACATCTTGGATCCGAAGAACATATAGAACAACTGCGCTTTACTAGCAACAAACCAGTATACACAGTATCAACATGTATAAACTATAAACACATGTTCCTATAGGATCCGTGTGTGCTATATGTACCTGCATGAATGCTTGATTTTTGTGGTAAAGAAGTAGTATAAATATACCAGTAGACCAGTCCCATGGATCCGTCATGGGGTATGAACTGCTCGTCACACCGCAACTTTTCTCCACCGAATTTTGTTGCGTTGGCTCACTCCCAGAAGCAGAAGCGTCACAGCGACTGTTTCGCCGATCGGAACCACGTGGGTTTTCTGCGTTTTCCGGGAGGTTTTAGTTTTCAGAGGCGGACAGAAGCGCCTGACCGTTTTTGAATTGCAAATGTTCAGCATTGCACACTTGCTCACCTGGTGTGCAAAGAGTCTTTGGAACGGATTCCTACTAGACTTGTGCATAAGATGCAATATCATCTGTATATTGAATATACATGTGCTACATGTATGTTTCTATATTTGTGGTCACATATTTCAAGAAAAAAATACACCACCAAAAATATTTGGAGGATCAGATCTGGGATGTACAGAGATGTTGTGGGCGTAGCATACAGTTGTTGATTCAATATGGTTACAGTAAGCTGTTAAACTCTCCAGTTTGTGCCAAACAATTCACCCATCAACAGTAATTATTCTGTCTTGGAAATACATACCAAGTTGATGGCGGAAAGACATTTTGAATTTCCATTTTGGCATGATCTCTCGATTCTGTTTTGCTTCATCTGCCATCATCTTTGAGGGGTACAGAACTGAATAGATGGTTCAGCCACTTGAAGGAGTTTTTGTTTGAGCTGATTTACTTCAGCTTTTCATGCAATTTTCCAATGAAGTTTTCCGACAACTGAGGTTTGACACTGTATAATATATTTTTCCTAGCAGACACACAGCCATACTAAAACTCAGAAGATGTCATTTGAATTCCGAAAAAATATATGTGTGACAAACTGTGTAAAACACCCTTCACCTTTGTTTGGCTTTGGCTATCTATCATCTAGACAACATATGATAAATCCTTAACCAAACTTAATCTAAATTGAGGTAGTTTGTTGTGAAGGTTTATCGTATATCAAACTTCCGGTCAATTTCTCAGGTTACGTTTTGGAAATTCAAAATCCTGATGTTAAATCTTGGCGTTCGTCAAATTTAGACGCAATAACTCCAACCAACTAACTTGATCTATATGCTTGGTTCAATTAGATAATGAAACAAATCTTTTACAAAGGGGAAGTGGCTGGCTTTTAAATCACGGCTGGTCCAACCTTAAACAAACTGCTTGGCTTTGGGGCTATTTAGGATCTATCCGCTTGGGTCCCCCCTTTGCTCCAAATCATCTTCTTCGGGTCACCATTTTACACCCCAGGTGTCGTTCTCTTCAATCGATGAACGGTGCGGAGTTCCCGGATGTCCCTTGGATTTCTTTGTCAAATGTTCTTCAAAGATGTTTGGTGAAGGAGTCAAGGAGTCAATCTTGGACCTTTTTTTCCATGTCGTGTTTAAAACATGTCTTTTTTGTGTGTTGCCAAGATTGATGTCATTTTTCCTGGTGGCGAATCAAGTTGAGAATGACATGAAACTGCTTATGGAACTTGCAAATCAGCAAGAAGGGACCGGTTTGGGACATCACAACTTGCACAGTGCTTGAGGAAACAACTATATAGTAACGTCTGGTCAAGTACCTTTTGACCACAGTATAAAACGACTGCTTTTGACTGCACCAAAAAGAAGTGTTCTTTTACTACAAGTATATTTTTCCAGCTTTGCTACTTCAACTTTGGATCACGTTGCATGATCATGTCAACACGATGGAGATGGTAAACTACAATTGACGAACAGAACATTGGTGATTATGAGAGACCCCTATCAAAATAAGTGTGAAAAGGAAGTAAGGGCAAAATCATAGTCTAAAACTCCCCGCCTCGACCAAACAATGAGACTATCTTTTAAATGTTGGTGAAGCAAATGACTGTTCACCATCCTGAAATCATTATTTCCAGGTGTTGGAATAACAAATTCGTGGCTGCATCTAAGTGCTGAAAACTCCATTTAGCTTTCCCATTCTCAAATGCCGTTGTTGAACTGCTGGGAAAAATCCTTTTACACGCAACTGGAATTCAGGTTTCTTGATTCCAGATCCCACTATATATATATATATATGTATACATAATGTTGAGGTATATGCATGCACCTAAGACCGACAAAAATCGCTACGTTTCAGGGTCGCCAAGAAAAGGCCTTGGATTATTGAACCAGGGTCATTTGGGTTCCGTGCACACACACACACATATATATATATATATATACATCATTAACCATGTTAAATCTATATATATATATACATACCTGGAACCTGTTTGTCCTCTATTTTGGGGTTTGAACCCTCCAAAACAAGGTATTTTCCAATCAAAACAGGGGTCATTTGGGTTCCGTGTNACCTTACGGGTACGGTCCCGAACGAAAAGGAACCGTTCGGTAGTTATTGTAACCAACGGGTCGATTTGGTTTCCGGTTCGCACACACACACACACTATATATATATATATATACATCATTAACCTACTGTTAAATACTATATATATATATACATACCTGGAACCTGTTTGTCCTCTATTTTGGGGTTTGAACCCTCCAAAACAAGGTATTTTCCAATCAAAACAGGGGTCATTTGGGTTCCGTGTGCATATATATATATATATGTACATCTTTAAATATGTTGAATCTATATATAATCATATATATATATACACATATATATATAGATATACCTAGAACCCAGATGACCTTTATTTTTGAAGGTCCAACCCCCCTGAAACAAGGCCTTTTGCATTGTTAAACAAGGATCATTTGGCTTCCGGTATATACATATATACATGTTATCTATGATTTTTGTACCCTAATTTCCCCATGCATTAGTTGACTTCTGAACTCCTTCAAACCACTTCTTCCTGATTTCACGGGTGCAATCATTGGTTTCACCGAAAAAAAACACAATCAAACCATCCCATATAGGATCCATGGGACAAAAAAGGTATATTTACCAACATGAATGGTTCATGTTTCCTGATATTTTTTGTGGTAAATTCGTGATGGGAAATATACCCGAAAACGTCCCATGGGAATCGAAATTCGACCCATTAGTTGTTGAGAGCTGAAGCAGGTGGATCATCTCGAGTAAGTCGCCTGTACCACGTGACGAGTAAGGGCGGCTGAACTGTTGGAGATTCACATGGCGGGTGTTTTAGACGTTTTTGGTTGAAAGTACTTCAACTAAACATAGGTTTCAAAAACGTCAGGTTTAAGCGTGTGTATTAATCTAAGTAGATTTGAATTTCAGGACTCACTAATTAATAGACACAAGAAGTATGAACAATAAATATGTCATATGTTGATTCTTGTTAACTATGTTTCTTTAACATGTCGTGAAGATTTACATAAACCCCTAATTTGTTTCGTGAAGTTGATTGCTTCGTCAATCCCTCCAGATATATCCTAAGGGATTTCCCCTCCCGCAAAACTAACATGGATACCCAAAATAGCCGTATTTGAAAGCAGGCATATACATTTCAACAACCATCATGTTTTGGTATCTATGTTAAATTTCGGGGAGTACATTCATATTCTGTGGATGGGTTTTTTTAGACCATCAATCCTGCTCGATCAGGATGGGTCTGGATTCTTAGAGAATAGACATATACAATTTTGACAACGAGAAATTGGAGATGTATGATTCAAAGGCAGGTGATAACTACAAACACACTACTGGTTGGTGGTTTCAACCCAATTGAAAAATATTAGTCAAATTGGAAATCTTCCTCAAATAGGGGTGAAAATTAAGAAAATATTTGAGTTGCCACCACCTAGACTAGTATTTTTTTTACCCACATTGCAACAGTTGCAACGGTCAAGGATACTATTGCCAGCCAAGGTGCCAAACATTGAAATAACCCGCCAAACTGGATAACGTTTCATTGACGTCCTATACGGCAAGTTGGTTTGGTCGGTGGCGCCAAAACTCGTGACGTTAAAAAAGGAACACACCGTTTGAATGACCCGTGAATGCTATCATTTGAAGTAACGAGATTTAAAGTTATAGTAACTTACAACAACTTTTGAGGACATATACAATCATATACCTGGAACCGAAAAATGACTCTTGTTTTGATTGGAATTGTTGGCCTTGTTTTGGAGGGTTGATCTTCGAAAATGGAGGGCAGTTGGGTTCCAGTAGATCTCAACAACATTTGTGTTTAAACAGAAAACGCATCGGATAAGCGGTATAAAAGTCCCTCGGCCTCGGCACTTTTGGGGTGCATTTGTATCTCCAGAATTTGTCCCCGTGGTGGGCACTGAAATCTCGATGTTGATGAGAGAAATCTGGCAATCGCTACATTAGCTTACTACGGTATTCATATACAATGTCGGTAGTGCCGGTTTTTCCCAACAATAAAGCCGTCAGCAACTTTTGGAAGGATTCCTTATTTTTTCCCACTGAAAAAAGGGTAACCTCAAATGAGGTCCCCACCAACAACCACATCAACAACGTAGTCGACCCAGTTTCGTGATTTTTCCAGGGGCCGGCATTTTTCCGAGGGTTTTAGCATTCCATAGGATCCATGTAGGGCATATTCACCTACATTTTCCCTTGAATGTGGTCATTGTTCAATTAAGTAGTAGGTAAATAATTCATACATGGAACATCTGGGAATGTCTCTCCAGGGATACTTACTTAGGCGTCCTTAGCAATCTCTTCAACAAAGTACGTGGCATCGGTTCCAATCTGTTTGACGCTGTCACCTGCATCAAGCCGGGTTTCACCCTATGAGATTCATGGGATTCCCAGGTCTAATTCTGCAAGATGGGCCCTGAGCCGATCGTTAGAAATGGAGCTAAAGGGGCCCCATAATATGGCCGAAAGTAAATGGATAACTGGGCAATTACCCTCTGGTAAACTAACATAACAATGAAAAAACACCATTTTTGATAGGAGATACATCTTCAAATGGTGGATTTTCCATTGCTATGTTAGTTTACCGGAGTGTAACCCCTATAAGTGGAGTTGCAACTAAGTCACAACCCTACTTACATCCGGTAGCGGCCCATCTTGTGCTCTCTCTCTTCTCATGTAAGGAATTGGTTGACCTTCTTTCCTTAATGAAGTCAATGAGCAAACTATTGAGCCAATGTATATAGGTAAAACTTCAGCAGCAACTGAGAACGTTAAATCAAAAAAAACAAATTGAAGGGATAGCCCCACGTATACTAGTAACGGATAACTGCAAACTATATTATATGTATATAAATATATATAAATTATATAAATAACATCCCAGATCAACCATGGAACATTGGCGTATCTCGGTATCACCATGTCGAAACTGAACACAAAAAACGAAATAAAAACGAATAACCTGGGATACATCCCCCACCTAGCAACAGTGAAAAAATAAAGGTTTTACAGGGATTCCCTACCAAAACATGTAATAAATTCCTGCTGGTGACGATGGCATCCTGGGGTAGATCGGGTAGATCCAAGGGATACCTCAGTGGTGATGTTTTCTACTTGGAAGTTTTGAACAAAAAATACTGGCGATTGTTTGAATAATCAACGTGTGAATTTCCATCTAATATAAAATCAACCAAAAAAAACATCCTAAAGGACCTATATTTCCCAAAAGTGAATGTTTTGGGTAAATGTTGCGCATGTTGATTGATTAATCATTTGGAGGGAGCCGTGGATAAAACGAGGGCCCACGCAAGTGAAGCGGCATACCTATACCATTTCATCATATTGGTTTCATCAGGATTATCATGCCCTGGGATTCCAACCACCATTCAAACAATGGGTGTTAATATAACCACCATTGCTTACCTAAAGGGTTTTAACCATCGAAATTGGGTCAACCATTATTTTAATGGTGGTGGAAGCCCAGGGCATGGTCACAAATAGTCCCAATGAGAATGGGTAGCATGCAAACTGCAAAGCAGTTGAGACTCTCGTTGCGAAACATGTCTAAAATTATGCATGTGATACATAATAATTGCACTGAGGCATCTACCTAATTATTCACCTAGCAAATCTAACCTCAGCTATTCCTAAATCTACTTAATACTCTACTTGAACATAATAGTGAGCTATTCAACATAATACCCTACTTAAGTCTTAACTCTACCTAACCTATTAAAATAAAAAGAAATTCAACTTAACTCTACACTTTCCCTCCATCCCTAAGATCAAACACACCAACTTTCCGAATATCAAATGGATTCCAGAGATCAGCATCCAATTCCACCAATCAATGGCTTTCCACCCTGCATGTTAACCCTTTGAAAAATCGACCATTGATTTTGCTGTCCTCTAAAATTTTGCTCAAATATATCAACTTTAGTTTTTGAGGTGTCTTTTGTTTCCTCCATGTTTGCCGTTTCCCAAACAAAATGAATTCAAATCAAAAGTAGTTGGTGGTTTCAACCCCTTCGAAAAAGACTAGTCAACATGGAAATCATCCCCAAATGGGGGGTGAAAACAAACACACCTAGAAATCTCCGTGTCCGTGCCACCGTTCCACCATCGGTGGGTTGTCACCTACGTATGTCACAAAGGAAGAACTGAGATCCGCGATGCTGGGAGTCTCCTGAATATCGATCGACTGAGATGGTTTCACCTGTGATGATTTTCCATCATACTGGTTTACTTGGATGTCCCAGGAGGTGAGTAAATGGGTTATAACCTACTTATAAATGGGGAATATTGGGGTTACAACCCACTTACTAACCATTTACTAACTTCCTGCGACATCCAAGTACTCTTTCTCATGGTTCATTCAAAACTGCATGCATGTATTTCAAAGGTAACTACTATTGGGGGGGACATTTTTTTCACTGAACCCTGATTATTGGAGAAAAAAATAAGGAATTATAATGATTTTAGAAAATCTAGCTAGTGTGGATCATTTCCCCAAGTAGGGGCAAAATAAAAATATTTGAAACCAGCACCTATAGTGGTATATTATAATCATAATCCCCATATAGTTGGGTAGTATAATCCCCTAGATACCCTAAACAAGCAATCTCTTTTTTCACTGTTCATGTAGGCCTCTAGGCATACTGGGGACTGGGTTCCCCCCAACAGAAATGAACAATTGGAGCAGAAACACATCTTTTTTTAACCTAAATGTCTTTATCTAAGTTTCTTGACCTAAATTTCTTTATCGAAATTTGTTTATCTAAGCTCGTTAGAGAGTGACATGTTCAAAAGTGGCCCTTTGTGCCACAGCTTTGAAGCTGACAATTAGATTCGATTTGTTTCAGGCGATCCCATGAAATGCTGGTTGGCTAAAATTGGAGTCCTACAATGGGAATCTAGATTTCCTGAAAACAAGTGGAGTCCTAAGTGTGCCTCATATAAATTATCAACCAACACATTTCTTGCGAACTGTATTTTTGTCATTGCAAAATAGTGCAAAGGACATGTTTCCCAACAAAGCAAGTTAAGCCCAGATTTAGAGGAGTGTATCATACATGTTGATCATGGGGTAGGGCAGCAGTGCAAATCAGATTACTTGCGAAACAAACATAAAATGAGAGACACATGGTCAGTGATTGTTTGTTCATGAGTTCTATTGCGTATAGTTTTTTCCTAGTCCGAAAAGTCATTTTCAGGTACCCTCCCTGAAACTAACAGTTCGCCCCTGAAAATAGGCGATCCCAAAGGAAAGGATCGTCTTGCAACCATCCATGGTTGGGTGCCTTTACTGCAAGATATATATCCTCCAGGGAACGATCACATATCCCCCCTGAGGAAGTTCAATCTTCATTTTCACTGGCCATTTTCTTGCGAAAAAAAACAAAAAAAAACATGTCTGCTCCCAGCTCTTGAAACCCCCTCCTGGTCTTGCACCGGTGCCTGGAACCCCAATGTGGGGGGAACCCATTAGGAGAGTGTCAACCTTCACCATTCCCGGCCTTGGAAGGTGCCTTTCAATGTATGGCTAGTTGGTGGGTTTTTCACCAACCCATCTGAAAAAATATGAGTCAACTTGGGTTCATTGACACCCCAAGTACTAGGGAAAGATGAATGCAACAATAGTTGAGTTGCCACCATCTATAGTATGTATGATGTATGAATGACATATTGAAAAACTGCCATCCAAAATTGGGTCACTATAACATTCTTCATCTCACCCAAAAAACACAGAACGGAAACGGTAAGTCCAATGACACCTGATGGTTACGAGCGCTAGGGATTCCGATCCTGTTCCAAATACAACAGGATACTAAACCAGCATCAAACAAAAAAAAACAGTCAGTATTGTAAAACACCGTCAGTGTTCGAAAGCACAATCAGTGTTCGAAAAACTAGTTCTCTTGAGGATGGCTTGGCATCTGGGAACTGTTTGTTTCAGGGACCCTTTTACTTTGCAACATTGATGCAAGTGCAACTTCTAACGGAATATCAAAAAAACAAAACTCACAACTCCACATCAAACACTAACTGTCGTTACTTAAAATCACCAGGAAGATCCAATATGTTTAAATATCATTTCATCCCCTCAAAATGGGCTTTCTTCATGGCATCCAACTCAGGTGATGATTCTTCCGGCCTCATTGCCATCTCGGCTGTCCTTGAAGCTTCTTTCAAAGACTCCCTTAGCTGTCGTTTTCTAGTTGGTGGTTTCAAGCCATTTGAAAAAAATATTATTATATAGTCAAATTGGATCATTTCCCCAAGTAGGATTGAAAATAAAAATACACTCCAGAAAACTAACATGTCCCCTGAAAATTGATGGTTGGAAGATGTATTTCCTATTGAAATTGTACCTTTTTAGGGTATATTTTTTTTTCCAGGGTGTATTTGAAACCACCCAGCTAGTTCACAGGTGAGTCCACTCCCTACAACTACAGAAACAGGGTGAGGTTTTCGCCCCCGGAAATTCATCTTCCAACCATCCATTGAAACAGAGGCGTAAAAAGGCGGTTGATTTTAGGGAGGGTAATTAGTTTGGAAAAGGGATGTTTGGGGAGCGTGATTTTTTTGGTTCAGATTATACAGGAAGTTGAAAAAAACTATTGATTCAGTTTGATATATATCTAGTTACTTGGTGGTTTCAACCCATCTGGCAATCTGAAAAATATATATAACTTAAATTTGTACCATTTCCCTTAGTAGGGGCGAAAAGCAAAATGAAACCACCACACGTACATCTTAGTGACTGAAAGAAGTCATCAGGCTCCCACTATCATCTTACCTACAAGGTGGGCCCCGAACCGATCGTTATACATGAAGGGACATGGGGCCCCGAAAAAAAATGGCTTTACTGGGATGTCCATGGTACTTAGTAAATGGATTATAACCCCTTTACAAGTAGGTTGTAAGTCCCCTAAATAGCTTGTAAACCAACTTACTAACTAGGTACTAACTTCCATGGACACCCTAGTATAGATAGGTAACTGGGGTGATGTCACCCGAACCTTACAATGGAAGGGGCCCACCTTCTAGATTTCACTCAAAGATGGGAATCATGATCTCAACCATGAGGACCCAAAAAAAACGCGAATTTGAGGTGAGTTTTTGGTGTTTTGTGACCGGTATACTACCCAAAGGATCCACGGGACTGGTATATACCTACCATTACTTACCCTACATGAATCGTTGATTTCTATGGTAAATCACTAAGTATACCATACATTGATCCTATGGGATCTAAAATCGGGGGTCTAATCATGATATCGAACCTCACTATTTGATGTACTGTATCTCTTGGAATGCCTTATTAGTTGTAAGATGAGATATCTTCCGTCAACCAATGCAAGAAAACACCATATTTTGAAAAAACATTGGATATGCATTATAGTGGCTCAAACTATGGGGGCGCATTTTGAACCGCCAAAATTGGGTCATGTTATTGTCATGTTCCATATTTGTACAGGTTAAATTTTTCAGTCCTAAACAAAGGCAACCACACTCACATGCAATGAACAGTGACATGATGATGGATCTGCTTAAACAGTTCAACACAAAAACAGGAGTCATTATATTACCAACCCCAAAATATGCACTACTAAGGGCAAATCCCCCAAAAAAAAGATTTGGATTGTCACTGTACGACCCAATATGTGTTATCTAGTGACTCCTGAAAAAATATCACCAAAAGTTTCAGGTACCTAAAATGGAGGTACTGAACCTTATAGGTTTTCCTTTACAAAAGCCTTACAGTACATACAGCTTATATAGGTGAGTCCTTGCATTTTAGGTACCTGAAATGTTTGGTGAAAATATCCTGAATCCATATCCTGAATCATGGTGCAATACAAGTAGCACTCCATTGATCAAAGATTGACGCATGTTTATATATACACTCTCAACGATTGAAATCAAGTTGCCCTACTCAGATCATTTATCAATTGTAAAAAAATATGTTGTAAAGTCGCATCGGATCGCAAGTCGTGAAGAATCAATCGAACTTGTATCGCTGTAAACCCCCGAATTATCCAAATCGTTCCCTGGAAATCACATTTTCAAGATCCGTCTATAACCCAGTTCCCAACCACTGTCATGGGAATCTGACCCATCTCCCCCCCAAAAAAAAACATGTGAAAAAAAACAGGAGATAAAAGGTTATCAAACCCCCCAACCTCCAAAGGTCCATATGATCGGGTCGATCAACTCCCAGGTTTTTCCATATTGGTAGGGAATAAACTCATC
This sequence comes from Breviolum minutum Mf 1.05b.01, assembly GCA_000507305.1. Lineage (NCBI taxonomy): Eukaryota > Dinophyceae > Suessiales > Symbiodiniaceae > Breviolum > Breviolum minutum. Next base: position 157,787 of record DF239539.1, read on the forward strand.
AACCCATAGTAGGGGTTTTTTAGGGGCCCCAAAACCAAGGATTCCTATTAAAGGTGGGATGAGTTTATCCCCAACATAGCGCCGACTGGATGATTCTGGCACAATATACGACCCCGGTGTGTTTGTTTCTCTTTGGATGCTGTTTTTTGAGGCTCCAGGCAATCTGCGTTTGAATATTTCTCATCTTCATCTGCGGATGTGTTTTTCCACAAAACGGTCAGCTTTTTAGGCGCCATCTGTTTGACGGTTGAGTTGCTTCTTGAGTGCTCTAAATCTTCCATGTACTTTGGGGTGTCCCCCTTCCCAGTGAGTCTCCAGGACTGGTCCCCGGAAGATTCCTGGCTAAGGGGCCAATATGAACCCCCTATACATGGCCGAACAAAATGATTTCACTGGGTTCTTTTAACCCCGAGCACTTTTAGTGAGTTACATGTGCGTCTCAACCACCAATTTCAAAGGGGTTAAGGGACGCTAAGGGATGCTGAGGGTATGAGAGACTATGCAACCAAAGATTTGCCAAGAGGTGCCTTTTCGTTCCTTGGCATTGCTTTTCCTCGGGAAATCATTTTTGTGGCCAGGTCTATGGATTTGTTTAACCCCACTTCTCCCATAAACTGTGTCCTTTTTTGTTGCTGCAAGCAACACTCCCAACCAAAAAAATAAACAAACAAAAACTTATGGTGCCTCTGTGACTATTTGGTCACTCTGAATGTCCATCCCCAAAAACGTTGAAAAGATTGAACCACAAACCCAAGAAGCTGTGTCTTATTATGATTGCCTCCTGTTGCACATGCTGTCGTTGCTGTTGCTGTTGCTGTTGCTGTTGCTGTTGCTGTTGTTGTTGTTGTTGTTGTTGTTGTTGTTGTTGCTGTTGCTGTTGGTGTTGTTGTTGTTGTTGTTGTTGTTGTTGTTGTTGTTGTTGTTGTCGTTGTCGTTGTCGTTGTCGTTGTCGTTGTTGTTGTTGTTGTTGTTGTGGTTGTTGTTGTTGTTGTTGTTGTTGTTGTTGTTGTTGTTGTTGTTGTCGTTGTCGTTGTCGTTGTCGTTGTCGTTGTTGTTGTTGTTGTTGTTGTGGTTGTTGTTGTTGTTGTTGTTGTTGTTGTTGTTGTTGTTGTTGTTGGTGTTGGTGTTGTTGTTGTTGTTGTTGTTGTTGTTGTTGTTGTCGTCGTCGTCGTCGTCGTTGTCGCAACCTAAAGCTACACACCGCCAACGTGCATCATCCTCCAAGGACTGTCTCCCGTTGCGGGCTGCGCCTTTGCTTGACTTTCTCTGGCCTGATGTACTAAGAAGGCCTCAGTTCAGGCTCTGACATGCCACCAACAACACGTCAAGCCTACTCAGCAAGAGTACGTGTATATATTAATATATAAATATATATAGATGAATGTATATATAATATGTATAATATACACATATAGAGATGAATGTATATATATATATATTACTATATATGTATAAATACAAATCATATACATAGAACATATGCATGGTGGTCGTCAATGGACATACGTACAGCCTACATCTTACGCAAACTAATGCACAATTAATTCGCTTTCTAAACATACACCTGATACAAACATGTATGTACATGCATGTACCTTGTGACAAAAGTTACCCAGTGGTGCACAACGATGACATAGACATCGAACTGCTGCGTACTTACACATACAAATACTGTATGATATTGTATGACATATGGATGGATATAGGTCATGCTATGAGCCTGAGAAGAAAGGTCGTCATCCATCAACCACATTCATGACTTAGACAAATCTCTTTGTTTGTGAAAGATGCCTGTAGGATAATGTTTAAAACACATGTTTCCCCGATGGAAATTCAGTATGCTAGTAAACAAAACTGCCAACAAACATATCCAAGGGTCCAACCTGTAACTTGTTGCCCTGCTGGGAACTATCACCTCTTAAAGGCAATTCCCCTCACTTCCCGTTCGGTGGGATATGTGATCGTTCCCTGGAGGATAGGGGCCCCTAGGCTTCCAAACACCTGGGGTTTGACGGTTTGGAGGTATGACTGGACCCCAAAAAACATACCTAAAACACCAAACCTCAGGAGGTATTTGGAAGACTAGGGTACATTTTATATCCCCAACAGCGGGGTTCAACGTTCGGTCCAGAAATTCTATCATCCACTCGTGAACTCGGCAGCTGCGGAAAATCGATGAATCTGCAGGTCATCAAAATATCCGGAACACTGGAAACATCCGTCTCCCAAACACCCAATGTATGGAGTATCTAAAATCCCTAAGGATCCAGGTATGTCCTAAGAAAGGGATTAACCCTACAATCCTATTGTGGGGATGGGATTGGGACCATCAAACCTACTCTAGGGAAGGGTATGGATCCTTAGGGACTATGTATATTTATACAATATATATATATATACATATATATATACATATTATACTCTTCTATACCAACATTTACCCCCAAAAAACTATCAAAAATATAGGTGCATGTGTGCAGCACGACCAACTGACCTTTTTCGTATCCAAAAGGATCTGTGAGGTCATTTCTACTTGGTGGTTGAACCACCAACCCCTTTGAAAAAAATATGCTCCTTAAAAAATGGCTTCATCTTCCCCAAGGTTTGGGGTGAAAATAAAAACATATTTTGAAACTATTGATGGTTCAGAAATCCTGCACCACCTGGGATATATAAAACCTTGTAACAAATAACGGGAAGATCTACCTTTCCCTCAACTGGTTGGCCACCACCCAGTTTTTCTTGACGCTTTCATCAACACATCCTTCCGGAGTGAACTACACACTGTGTTGCCCCGTTGCGCAGTGTGTTCGATGCCAGGCTTTCATAATGTCCTGGTAGGCAAGCATTCACAAACAAACATAAGGTTGTTTTTGTTCTCACTGTTTTTTTTTCTTCAAGCATTTGGCATTCTGGTGGAGTGATACAGTAGTCGTTTGTCTAACAAATTAATACCACCTTTGTAGGAATACATATATATATATATATAATAATAAGACAATTTTGTAGGTGAAAAAACAACTCACCGCCATGGTCACTGATCGCCATCATCTAACCAAATCAACCAAGAACTTCATTGAAAAACTCAGCATGGATTCAACATGTCACAAAATGTCACAAAAAATCTGTGTTTTTCTACCTAAATCTTGAGGCCGTTCCATCCCCCCCAGTCCCTTCGTGCTATTTTTTCCTAGCGCTCCAAATACCCTTTGAGAAGGTGTTTAGGCACCCAAAACCCACTCCAAAACCACTTGCAGAAGGGATTGGAGCATAGGGGTTTGTTCCTTTCTTTGTTCCCAGTTCCTTCCTGAAACAACCACCCATGCCTTGAATTCTTCAGATTCTTCGGACTCTTGGCCACAGCCAAGTCTGCGCAATTCATTCATGTAGTCCTGGGAAACTGCTCAAGGGTGATTTCAGGGACCCCCTTATGGTAAGCTTCCCATACTATTCCCATATCTTTAGGGATTCTTATGGGAGTGAATGGGAATAGCATGGGAAAGGGGTCCCATTATTGAGGGTCCCTGAAAATCCTACTGAACTGCAGCTTCATGATGAAAGTTACCAGCTATACTACAGAAAAAACTATGTTTTTGAAAGGATCAGTTGCCAGAAGATGATACAAGGTTTCACTGAAGAAAACGAATCGCGCCAACTTGTACATGTCCAACGTCAACAAAAGTAATCATTGAAACTAACATACTGTTTCACCTGAAAAAAAAACATCGAGCCCAAATGCCACCCCAAAATAAACAAATTGTTGAAAACCCTGCCCGGAAAATTCAGGCGGCTAAATCTCTTACCAAACAAACGGTGGGTTTATTTTTTGATATTTTTCTTGAAATGTAGAATGAACATTGATATAGCTACACCACCCAATTCTTACTTCATCTTGGGTTTTGTATGGTTTTGTGCTCTTTAGCTCACCATCATTGCTATCAGGAAGTTGTCATCCCATTTTTTTCCGCACAAGTCACGGCTTTTTTTTTTTAAGTTGGACGAGTTGCTAAAAAAAGATGGTTGGAAACAAACACTTTCATCCAACCAAAAGAAGACCAAATTGAAATAGATTCCAAAAACAACCATGGACCATATGTAATATATATAGTTGGTGGTTTCAACCTCTTTGAAAAATATTAGTCAAATTGAATCATTTCCCCAGGTAAGGGTGAAAATGAAAAATGTTTGAAACCACTACCTAGATAATCTCAATGTACCTATAGACCCTCCTAGGAAAAGTGTCAAATGTTCAGCAAATTGTAGCTCTGTTTTTTTTAATGTTTTTATTCTCAAAGTTCAGACTCTTGGAGGATTCAGGTACCAGTATACATCAATACGATACGTTATATGTATATATATACGTACATATTGTGTATATATAGAATATGTGCATATTCTTCACTGGGTACTATAACTATAAACCCTATATACCCTAAAATAGCCAAGCTTTTGGCCACTCAAATGGAACTTGCTGAACATGTGAAGGGAAGGACTCCGAAAAGCTCTCGATTAGATTTATCCATGGGCATGACTCAACATCTCGTGGTCTTATAACCCTAGACATCCAATCTCAACTTGCTGAAGAGGTATGACTGGACCCCAAAAATATATACCTATCTAAAACACCTTTCACCTCAGAAGGTACAGTATATGACTGGATGTTTTTGGCGTCATCAAATCTCACCTCCAAATCCCACTCACTCAGGTCTGACTGGAACTCGCCGACTCACCCCGATCCTCAAATTCCTCACGGTATTGCTTTTCTTGCTCATAATCCTCGTTCCGACGAAACTTGAGCGCAGCAACAAAACTTCCAACCAAACAGATGTAGGAATCCAACCAAACAAGGTGTAGCTTCCAAGCAAGCAGTAACTAGTACAACAGAAAATCATTCTGCTGGTCTTGTTGATTGGGTTGACTCCAAATAAAACGATGTGATGCACAAAAACAACGCAACAAAATATGTGTTCATACCATGATGTTCAACCTGAGAAAAGACACAAGATGTTTGCTATAAGCAGGACACAACCACATATCGACGCATCGAACATTGGTTGGAAACAAATGCATCAGTCAATGGGTAGGTTATCCCACTATATCCAAGCTTAATGTACATCCCAACTGATTAGCCAAAAAATCGACAGAAATTATGTTGCGAAAAAAACCTGAGCTTCATCATCCTCCCGAAAAACTACCAGTCCCTCAAAACTGGCTTTCCCAAAAGGGCAGTAGTCTCCCAACCACCAATCTCCAGGGGCTATGTGTTTTTGTTGTCTTGTTTTCAGGAAGGGTAATTTGTCCCACGAATACCCGAGGCAACATGACTTCTCTGACGTGGAGTCTGCTGTTTGCAGGATGAAATCTTTGAGGGTCAGTCGTTTATATGGACCGACGTAAACCGGAACACTTTTCAAGAACCTCCCAAATCATAGGAGAGGTCAATCATTTCAGCCACCTCATTACAAACATATCATACGAATATCCAACCATTTTTTGGATGAAGGATCAGAATTGTAAAAAACATCTACCATTTCCCGCAGTCCAGTTGGGCCAGTTTTTTGTGGGGGGATGACTACACCTGATACAGTTGATACATGTGAGCGATGAAAACCCTTGTGACATTCCATTGAATCCTGGTTGGTTAGTAGGGATCCTTATGATGGCTATATAAATGGGTAATATATAATCTCTTTATACATTTTATATATCCCAACCAACCAGGCTATGTTTGTCATTGCTCACATGCTGATACTGTGATGATGATTGGGATAAAATCTGGCCATCAACAAGGAGCTAAAGTTGCTAAGTATGGTTTCCATTGATTACAACAGCGGATGGACAATGTACCTATAATCATCTATAATTACAAGCTTAAGGTGGTGAACAGCAGGATTTATGAAGCATCAACAGGAAAGAAGCCTGTCTTATTAAACAAATTTCCTGTTTGTTATGTACATGATTATTATTGGGCCCTATGGGAAAAACACATAAGCACAGTGGATGACCACTACCAAGCATGGGCCATTGCAGTACCAAGCAAAAACAATGCACCGTTGAAGGCAAGTTACTTCAAAATTACCGTGTTGATCATGGCCCTCCCAACTACCCCCACTGGAAATACGGGTTCAAGGAGGCCCTATTAATGGAGAACGGTGACTAATAACCCCTTAGTAAGCCCTTGGTGGGGATAGTTTTGATGGGGGGTATGTAGTTGGGAGGGTCATGAATATATACAGTATATGATATATACTGCTGTATATATATATATATATTTCAGTATCAAGTTTCATCCCTTCAATATGGAACCCTTGCAAATGGTGACCACCTTCATGGTGAAACCCTTTGAACAATTCCGAAGTGATTTCATAGCTTTGGCTGAAATACCATCGCAATACCATCATTTACCCAATAGATTCCCACAGGATCCGTTCGACTGATAGATAAAAAAAAACATATATGGATCCACCCCTTAACATCTAAAACCGCCCATGATTATATGCTAAATATACCAGTCCCATAAATTGAATGATTTTGCACCTAATATGAGTAACATGACTAGACGACGTGAGAAAAGTTTTGACGACAGTGGCAGTTGAAGTTGCGAAACATTGCTCCTTTGCGGCTTGTTGGTAGAGATTTTCAGCTTCCTCCGCCGGACAAGACATCTTGTTGTGCATTTCCACACGAAAAAGACACAAAGCGTTGACAAATTAGATGAATCAATGATGCATGACCAAGAGTGCAGACCAACAACGCATACAGTAAAGAAAACATAAAGCAAATAGAAAGTGCTGCATGGATGATATATACATCTCAGACACTCAATTTATGGTATATTTCCCTACCATACATGGATCCTATGGGCATCATTCACAGAAATATGTTTTGCTTTTACAGAGACACATATATCGACAGGAGGTACAAAGCTTGGTTGCCAATATATATGTATACATATATATATATACATATGTTTGTGGCATCCTCCTGCACTCCCATTTCTCAGCCGTTGTAATTTGAGAAGTTACAATGTGCAAGGAATTAAATCCCATTACGTGCAATCTATCTGTATACAAGATAACCACAAATAAACTATGATAAACTGACAAGATGTCATTTTAGATACTTGTTCATTTAAGAAAGCAACTATATATAGATCCTGTGATGATCCACCTGGAAAGATTCCAAATTTTCGACCTTCAACAAGTGGAACTTACGGGTCCCCCAGGGCCCCACATGCTCCATGTCAAATTGGGTGGAAATCTTCCCCAAGGAAATAGGGGCTGAACATAAAAAAATATTTGAGTTGCCACCACCTAGAATAGGTATACCCACATTTGGCGAAAATTTCGACATGTATGGCTAAATGTATACTTAGTAAATATTTCAATCCCTTTTTTTTGCCGCAACTGGGATATATCAAAACCTATGCTTAAGAGGATTCCCCTAAACCATCACCATATCCACTGGACCTGAAGTTTGGCTTCAACAGTTCAATCATTTCCTCACCGTGTAACGCTTCTTTCATGTCGCAGGCCTTCCGAAGCACATCAAACAAGACAGAGTCCTTGGTGGAACAAAAAAAATGTGGAAAGCGTCGCACCTGTGTTGTTTGGGAATGGGCGTCACTTTAAATGCCATATCTGTGTTCGGCAAGAATTTTATAGAATCTTTACCTACATTTACCATTATCAATCAAGCCAAAACATATGAAACAAAAGCTGAAAGCTAATCCCATTTCTTGGCAGTTTGACAGGAATATTTACCTCGATTTCCCTAGGTTTTGTGCTAAAATTGTGTGACGTCACCCAAGAAATTGACCTGATCCCACTAAATACCATATACAGTCGTTGGTTAATAAAAATTCTGAACCAATGGCCTTTAAATACTCCCTATATCTCCCTATATATCTTCCGAATCAATCATAGGATCAACAAGGGTCACAATTTGTAGCTCAATTCTCCATTTATGGAGAGAAAGGGTGCAATTCCACCACATGCCCATCCGCATCTCCTCAAAACTTCGATGAATTTGGGATGTCTGCCAGTTATTGACCATTAATTACCCCGTACTTACAAGATGGGCCCTACACCAGTTATAACTAGGGCGCCCGGGCGCCCATAACTCCACTTATAGGGGGTTATAACCCCCATTAAGCCATTAAGCATTTCGAAGGCCATTTATACAGGCCCCTTAACTCCATTTATAACGATTGGCTCGGGGCCCACCTTGTATCATTTGCCCGCAAAGATGTTTCCCCTGTTTCCGATGCCAAACCGTCGTTCGAGGTCCCGAACACGTTTGGCCTGCATGGTTGGAAGGAACTACCATTCCATCAGTTCACTGTACTAAAATTCTGGGAAAAACTTACAAAAAAATCGTGGGTGAGTCAGAAACAAAAAGGAAGTCTGGTGGTTTCACCACCCATAAGAATTAAATGTGTCAAGTTGGCTAGTGCTCAATCCCCAACCAGTTTCTGATAGGGAAAGTATGGCCATCTGAAATGCTCATTGGCTCATCACTATAAGCATCAAACAGAAAATATTTTTTCAAACCACGTCACTACTAGTAAGTAATCGGAGATCTTCCTCCACTAGTGATGAACATCCATAGAAACTTCATGACCCTTAAAACTAACGTAGACAATGGAAAAAAAAACCCAACCATTTGAGTCGATGTACAGTATCTTCCTAGTAAAAAATGGCGTTTTGTCCATTGACATGAGTAGTTTTTGCGGCGGTTTTTTTTTTTCAGACCTTCAGTTCCCTCACCTTTTGTTCCGAAAATTTGGTGGCCGTAAATTTATGGAAAATTTGGATTCCTGGATGTTTCCACCCTAGCTAGTAAGAACTATTCTTATGCTAAAATATGATAAAAAATCCCACCCCAAATAGACAGCTAATTTTCTTATAGGCATGTTATCATGTTCTATAGTTGAGTCATTGGGTTTTCACCTCCTCTCCTTTTCAGAACCTTTTCATGCATATCCCTCTCTTCAATTGCTTGGGGGTGAGGATTGAAAAACCAAGACCTTCTAGCCATGGTGTGTAGGATTTCATTGGTTCCGGGGTTGAGATATTACATGATGTGTATTATCCAATTCATTCTTCATTTCTCATAGGATCTGCATGATCTGCATATATAAAGCCACAATTGCTTGATTCTTGACTTTTATCGCTTACATGTAAATATACCAGGCAACCACGGGAAATCCGTCATGGGGTTTCAACCCACCTTACGCAACCACCGCAGCCACCCCGCCGCCGGCCTCTTGTGGAGCCTGTGTTGGAGCTGAACCCAACAGCTCCTTTCGAAAAACGAGGCAAGGCTGAGCCCAAGGACCCCCCCCAAAAAAAAAAAACAGCTGGGGAAAAAGGGGATGATGATGATGATGATGATGATGATGATGATGATGATGATGATGATGATGTTTCCTGCACATTCTATTGTATGGAGGAGGGTATGACGGGGTTATGTGTTCGAAATCCAAAATGGAGGGAGTTAGAGGGTTAGAGGTTGGAGGGTTAGAGGTTATGTTATATATTTTTCAGTGTTTATCTGATTGTTCCATTTCCAGATCATCCCAGCGTCCATGTTTGGGAGCCCCAAAACCATACCCCACCTGTCACTTCAGTTTGAGGAGGTCAACTGGGGGTTGACTGTCATGACATCGAATGTCGGTTTCGGTTTCAAAAACCTGAAGCAAAGTTCAATTTGCTTACCTTCACTGATAGTGAAGACTCCTCATTGACCATGCTACTGTTGATGGCTGACTCCTGCAATACCTGGGATGTATGAAACCGTAAAAATGATAGGATAAACTACCAACCTCAACTGGTTAGCCGGATTTCACCCATCGACAGTACGAGTACCAGGTCCCCCCAAATCGTCCTGATAAGCTGCATGGATTAAAATGAAGCGCCCACGGGCCTCAGGAGTCTCAGTGTGTTCCATCTTAGGTCTTATGACAGGTCTCGGTCTGGGTGAAGTTCATACATAGTCTGCTACCCTAGGTAGGACCATTAAATGGATGGGAACATTACCATGACCCTTTGCAATGAAAATTGCAACACGTTGAATCATTTATATTCATTTCTCATGTATGTTTTGACCCAACAAAAAAATGGTCATTTTTAAGGGAACCTGCCAACCACTTGGGCCATTTGGGAACAGCTTCCTGTGTTGGGCTGTTCACCACCTGCAAGATGGGCCCGTATATCATATAGTTATCAACGGAATGATAACCCCTATAAAATGGCTGAAACTAAATGTGTAATTGGGGTTATTTCATCCCTATAAAGTGGAGTTAAGGTCATAACTCTACTCATAATTGGTAGGAACCCCACTTTGCGCAATGTATATTTGAATCAAGCCCTCCAAATCCTGGCATATATTACCACTTGACAGGTGAGGCATTTCTTCTATCAACAGTATTCAACAATTTAGTTTCTTACTCAGCCTAAGGACAAAACGAATAAAAGTTTGAACGTCATTTTTTCCTACTAAATATGAGTAATCCCCCAAAGTTTTAAAGGTTGGCCATTGGTTGAGTGAGACTTTGATTAACCAACTTGGTATCAACCAACGAGGAAAACATGGTACATGGTAAAACTATGTAAAACTCAACTGACGGAAACTTCTCACAGCACGTTACAAACTGAACATTTGGAACGCCACCAAGCCCAATGGAACTGAAATCAATCAAACCAAGAAACTTTCTCCATGTCCTGCGACCATTGATGCGTCAACGAGCTCCAATAAAAAAAACTGTAGCCCAAAGGAGAAAGACGTGGAACTATCAAAACACACGCATTTTAGGTTCAACTTGCAAAACAACTAAAACGAACCAAATGAATATAGCAAGTATGCAAGTATGTATGCATGTACCCTCCTTAAAACTAACTTAGCGCTCCAAAATAAGCATTCCCAAAGGTAGTCTCACACTCAACACTTTTGAAGGGCTATGCTTTTTGTTTCACTTCCATCAGCTGTCACCAAACACAAGACTAATGTTATACCGTTATACCTGGCAACTTTTTCAATAGCCTTTCTAAAGGGATGGTTAACTGACCCGTTTTTGAATCACCTATAAACGTTTCGAAACATTCGTTCTCGACCTCTTCCCCCTCTCAACAAACTATCCTTGGATTTTTTAGAATGCAAAGGTCATCCACCTCCTGTGTTTAAATCCCAAGTTGCTGAAAACATGTCGACGACCTTGCGTCCAGCTCATCTTATCTTGTAGAATTTGATAAATTCATGATGCATGTCAGGCAAATCCATTATCCATAATCAATATATATATATAGTCTCGAAATGTTGTACTTTCCCACTATTATGTGATACATTTGAAACCGCCTCAGTAGGTTGATGACCTCTCCATGAGCATAAAGAAAGACACATATTGATCGAAGCATATGAAAACTATTGTGGACCCTAAGAACAACTTCAAGCATATTGTTGCAGTCGTCAATACAGATTTTCTGAAAAAAACCCTCTGCAAGCTCAAGATTGGCCCCGAGCCGCTCGTTATACATGGAGTGATGTGGGGTCCCTACAATTGGCCTTCTAAATGGGAAACTAGTAAATCTACTTGGTGGTTGAACCACCCCAATTGAAAACATATGCAAGTCAAAATGGATCAGAATCATTTCCCCAAATAATAAGGGGTGAAAATTATATAAACGCAATATTGGAAACCACCCCACCCAGTTGTTTTTGTTGTTCACCCCTTTTTAAAAGTGGAGTTACTGTATTTCACCCAGAAAACCCTGAGATCCGGTAAATCAATCGAACCTCCTCTCTGCCACGCGGCTGCTTATCAGGATGCCACTTCCTGCCGGTGGAGGTGGAGGAAAGGAAAGTCGTCCGGAGGAGGAACTGTTCCCTTAGATGGGTGTTTCCGAAAATAGGAGTACCCCATAATGGATGGTTTGTAGTGGAAAACCCTATTAAAATAGATGATTTAATTTGGGGGTACCACTATTTTCGGAAATATCCAGATTTGTTGAAGTTCCAACAAAAGATGCAGTTACATATAACCCATACATACCCATACTTAGTTAGGAGATACCGTGGTGGTGGTACAGATTTTAGGGTACTCCCCAAAGGGTACCCACAAAATCCATTGGAGAAGTTGGTTGGGAAAAGTGACAAGTGACAAGTCTATATACTTACTCAGCAGGAAACACGGGAATATTATATACCAAACCCACCTCTCACCAGAACCATCTACCTTCAATTTTGCCAATCGTTGCAATCCTCCTTAGTCCTTACCTACCTGATATAGAACACCCTGAGATGTCATGACTGGGATAATCCAAACATATGTGGAGATATGGAAGTCTAAGAAAAGATGCATTGGTATGGAAGATTCGACTTAAAACTTTCCTTGAAACGTCTTGGACCTCCCAATTCTCAACTTCGTATTGTTGATGTATTTTATTGCTTGAAAATACAATGTATGGGTGTTTCCAAAAATAGTGGTACCCCAAAATGGATCAAAATGGATGGTTTATAATGGAAAACCCTGTCAAAATGGATGTTTTGGGGGTACCATAATTTTCGGAGACACCCATATATCAACCCTGGAACCCAAATTCAGCAGCAACTTATTTTCATTGCATGGGATGTATATACCTTGTTTTTTTCAAAGACGCATTCCAAAATCCAGGGACATTCAAACTCACATTATCATTACGGAAGTTCTTCCTGTCACCGATCACCCTGTTGTCAGCAAGGCCCGACCGAAACAAACAAAACCAATTACTCCTCCCCTAAAACTAACACAGACACAGCAAAATCACCATAGTTAGTTGACAGGAAGTTCCCTTTTCCACCGGGCAAAATTTCGCAAGATCGTCTTATCATTCACCAGATGCTCACTCATTTCCCTCAAGAACACTTAACACCAACAACCAAACAGGCAAGTCACATTCTCCCCCCCAAAAAAAACACCACCTTCCAATGAAACCAACACTAGTTGGGTTTTTCACCAACCCCTATTTAAAAAAAATATATATGCTTTTCAAAATGGGAATCTTCCCCAATTGTCGGGGTTCAAAATTTTAAAAAAAAAATATTTTGAGTTGCCACCAGCCAGAACATCAATTCAACCCCCACGAGCCCCCCAAAAGGTCAATCAACAAAAACGACGCCTCGCTTCGTCCAAAAAACGTTTTCGTACCACATCAAAGGTACTGTTCTCAGGTACCTTTGAAACGCTGGGAAATGGAAAACGCAGGGGTAAAGGAACCATTTGATTAAAAAACATGATGAGCATTGGTTGTTGTTGGTTAGTTAGTTGGTTGGTTTCAGAATGATCAGTTTAAACAAAAAGAAAATATGGTTTGCTAAGAATCAGCTGAGACCTCTCCAATTGATCATTAGGGTGTCCTTCATCACCTCCGAAATGCATAGTATGTACAGTAGATTCCACGAAACCATTCTCAGAAGGTGATTGGATCCCCCAAAAAAAACATGCTTTGAAACCACCATTCAGGCCCCGCTAGGTGGCCGCACGCCCAGCACCTCGTAAGCCGTCTGCCCTGGAAAGAAAGGTGATCCTCTCCACTCTCGGAAAGACCGGAACATAGAACTAATTGAAACATAAGAACAATAAGGGTGGGAAGATACCTTAGCTCTTGAAATCATATCTTTGCAAAACAAAAACTATTCTTAGTAGAATGGCTTATGTAACAATTGCTGGTTTGGAAATGTTTTGTTTCACATCTTCAGGGTTTGTATCTTTCTCCAAAGAGAAAGATACGAGCTGGGTTTAACCACACGCCCCAAACAAATTCACGTGGCAAGTCTTATCCTTGCCTAAAGGTGGTTCATGTTGGTGATGAGCATCCTGTACTATGAGCAGCCTATCCTAAAGGGATTGTTATGTGCAAATCTGCCTAAAGTACTAAAGCCACCAACCTTAAAGCAACAACCAACCGTTAGTCATTGGTTGACATGTTGCACCGGGTATTATTGGAGGCGGATGAAAATACCATTCCAGTTTGGTAATACCATTTCACGAGATGATCAACTTGCGAATCCGATGAACTCGGGTGAACGAAAGCATCATTGCTGGGTGCAATCAAATAACATACCGAATCACAGAAAAAGGGTTAAACAATAACAAAAATACTATCATTTTTTTGTAGCCCCTTTTAAGTTGACATTTTCTAGCACCCCCCACCCAACACCATTTTAGGTACAAATAACATAGAAGTCAATGTTTCTAACATCAAGAAATATCAGCGGATTTCGCAGGCAAATCCACGAAAACGAGGTCACCAACCCTTAAAGAAAAGGTGCAAAGTGAATCAAACTCATTTTTCTATAAATATGATCATAATATTATCTAAACCTTATCGTCAATACATTTGCCAAGACATCCAAATTATCAAATTTCTCCTGAGACCCCAATTTTGGGGTGTTTCAAGTCGGGCTTTGCCTCCGAAGTCCACCATGGGCGTGAGAAATCCGATAAACGCTCACCGCGACGTCGTGACGTTTTTTTTTGGGTCCGGTGCAGCTGCGGGTCATAAGGAAGATGAAAGAACCTACAGACGTACATGTATATATACGTACATATATATATATATATATGTTCAATTTGTATACATAGAGATGTTATGGATATGTATACATGTAGCTTGAAGTATATATGTATAACATGTATAACTAATTCATTATATATATATATAAACGTATAAATATATGGCAAAACAATTGAAGCATTTCAGGATCATTTCAGGATTTCTTACATATGTGGAATGTGGACCGATACAAAAAAAAACATGTTAAGATTAAGATGTTAAGAGTCGAGTTGGTTTATCCATGTTTATCCTAATTTCATTCACTGGTGTAACTGGTGGATTTGTACGGTGATTGTATCTACCTGATAGTTTGGCAGGGAATTGCCAAGACTGCACATCTTCAAGGGCAAAACACTGCAAGTTTTCATGGATGCTGAGATCAAACCCCAAAGACTCAACTCAAAACTTCAACCACCGAAACCTGGGGAAATTGCCATTTGTCATTTCAAACGTATCTGATTTTGTAAGATCTATAGCAAGATTGTCGTTATGAAATCCGACAAAACCAGTGAAACAAAATTGGAGGCCAATTTTTGAGACATGGCCATGTAGAACATTCATATCCCAGATGCTCCATGCAGGGAATATTGACCTACCAGGTGATTCAAAGACCGTGACCTTTTTATCCCAAAATGGAGGTCACGAACAACCTTTGAAGGGGGTCACGTTTTCACCATCCCAAAAAAGGGCACCAGTAGACTTGACAGGTACTTAACTTCCCCCTTGTTCATGTGGCCATGTTTCACCTTTCATTAAAAAATAATCCCATACGTTCGGCGCATCTGGATCTAGATCTCATTGCAATTCAGACATCGAGCTATACCTCCTCAAGTCGCACGTGTTTTTTCCTTGGCATCATGACTTTTTTATATACCATATTTATACTTGGATGTTTGAGAAGAAACTTCACATGGGGTCATACGATTACCAACCCAAACAATGTAACAATGCACTATTATTATGAGGGATATCCCTCGAAATTACCATACATTGTGCAGTGTTTGATCCCAAAAAAAAAGGGGTCCCATTTAATCACCCCTGTTCATGTCATTGCAAAATTTCTACACCCTGGAAGTTTAACATTGCCCTTGAAAAATGGTGGTAAGTTGGAAGACGAGACAATTTCCTATTGGGTTTCGGTGACTTTTCAGGGGCTACACTCCCTGAAACTAACACAGCACCTAAAAATAGGGCCATCCCAAAAGGAAACTAGTATTCCAACCATCCATTTTCAGGTGCTATGTTAGTTTCAGGGAGGGTATGTTAAACTTCGGGAAGGTACCCTTTTCATGGCCCGCCTTTCAATGTTTCGAGTCAACGGATCCCGACGTCCCTACCTTTGGGGACGTGAAACACGCAATGACCCACTGAGATGACTCTCGAGACGTCGGTAAGGATGGTGTCAAGAACGCGCCCCGGTGGTACAAACATGGTGATGAAAATAAGGAAGAAACACTGTGCAAGATATCAGGTTTTTATTGGTATCTTACAAGGATAAAAGAAACGAACAAATCGTCGAAACTTAGTAAATGGCTGCTTTCAAATTGTTTTTTTGTGCATTGATTGTTGTATTCTGGTTGTAAGTTATGATCTACCAAATCTACCAACATACTTTTAGCATTGGTGTAAGCTGATAAAAGGGTGAGCCTTGGTTACACGCAACAAAACACAATCATTCATGTCAACATAAGATTGTCTGCAAGACTCCCCTTAGCTGCACATAGACAAGGTTGTAGGGTTACAACCATTCATATGGAATCCCCCATAACTTTAACCCTTTCTATGTGCGCCTGAGTTCACTTTTACTTGAAAACATGCCAAGGCTCAAGTGCAGTAAATCCAGGAAAGGACAGCTGCGATAGTTTTCACTTCGGGTCCGACTTGATCCATAAACAATTCCCCTATAGCTGGCGTGTGAGCAATCCACTGAATAAAGAAATATGCGCTGCACGCGTCAAAGTTTGAGGATTCATTTCACCCAAGGTTCGGGGATGATTGAAAACATGATTGAACACATATTTTGGTGCAGAGATCAAGAAACATAAAGATACATCATTGAAACTCACAACAAACAATGCCTACAAGGTTTTACCTTGGTGTCCTCATGAAGTAGCCATTGGAGTGACGGTACCCATCTTGACATAAGCCATTTGGATGATCCTTAAAGGTAGCAAAGTGATATGTGATATGTAGACCCACCCGTGGATGCATGCCATGTGACCAGAGTTAAAAATCCTCATGGGTTGTTTAAAAAGAAAGGCTATGCAGCCATGATTAAACTCAAAACGTCCATACAAACCTATAGGCACTAGAACTGTTATAACCTAGGTGTTCGGCTGCTCATCTGCTCACTGGCCCAGTGTTTGGCGGAGCGGGGGCAAAGACAATGATCCTCCCTCGACGTTCAAGTCACATGGGCATTGCTCGAATCCCCCACTGCTGATGGACAAACGAAGGATGCAGTTTGCCTACAACAACCTGGAAATCCATCCTGAAAAAGTCTACAGAAATGCAGGAGAAATAGTTAAAACGACCAATTCGATTCAGGTTGCAATTCACCTAGGAACTTTGGCATATGAGTCTCCATTAAAAGCTTTTGATGTCATCTTGACTTAATAGTACTTACCAATTACCTCAACAACCTATCTGGCCAAATTATAATATTTCACCAACCTAGATTTGTTTTTTGAAATAAGAGGATTTCCCGTACTAAACAACCATTTAGGGCCCCAGGTCGCTATAATTTGACCAGAACCTATACAATACCGATCATGTTGCAAACAAATTTGCCGATTTAGCCTCCTGTCTGCTACTCGCAACTGTTCGCAAACAGCACAACTTCCCTAGCAAGTCACCTTTTTCTACCCAAAAATTGTGGAAACTCTTCCAACCATCCAAGAAATGCACTTACTGGATGTAAGTGTGGATGCCCATTAACAAAAATATGTATATACCTGTAACCCAAATGGGGCCCCTTGTTTTGATTGGAAGTTTGACCTTCTTTTGGAGGAAAAAACAAAGGACAAATGGGTTCCAGGTACTTAGATAATTATATCGCTCTTCACACTTTCGGCGATCGCTTCAAGAAATCCGTGATTTCCCCAGCAAGTTTCACCGGAGAACAATTGCCCACGGGTTGGTTGGTTGTTTTTTTTCTTGCTCCCATAATTTATCAACCCGAAGAACCAGTTGCCATGTCTCCATTGTACAACTGGCAAATACTTTCCAGAGGGATCCATGTGGCTGGTATATGGGATCCATGTAGGGAATATATACAAATATTATCTACATGGATGGTTGATTTTTGTGGTAAAAAACATGTAGGGAAATATAGTATATACATTATGGATCCTATGGGTTTTGTAAGATGCTGGTAGATTATCATAGACTATCACCGCTGGCAAAAATTATAGCTATAAATCTCCGTGGCCACAAGGCTGCCTCGTGGAAAGTGACTGGAGTATATCCACTGAGTTCAGGTACAAACTATTGGAATATTCATCGTCTTCTATGGTAATTTGGTTGTTTGGGTCGGGCCAGGTGGTTTTGGATTGCTGCGATTCCCCTAATGATCCCGGGAATCCCAAACCACCAAAGTTTTTACCATTATGGTATATAGTTGAATCTTAGAATCACATAAATGTAGGGTGTTATCAATTAATGGTTCCAACGGTATGAATGGTTGACTAGAAATATGTAAGTAGTTTTTCATAGATGTTGATGCGGGACACCAGTCCCACCAGAGCCACTTTAAAATCCACCTACCTTTGAAACAATCATTATTCAAATACATATAAATACTAACCTACATCCCACCCAAAACTAACGGCTGCAACCAAAAGATCCAATTTTGTGGTTCAAATGACTACGGTTCAACCCGACTTTGAAAGGGCAGATATGTTTTTTTCATGTTAAAGGTTCCATGGAAGTTTTTGAGGGTGAAATGAGAAAAAATCCTTTTATTTCTTGGAGTTCAGCTGCTCATACCTCAACCTTCATCCATCAACAGCTCGACTAAATCGCATCGCTCGACCATGTCCCTCACCCTCTGTCACCCCTAGGGCTGAAGGGTTTTCACATCTTCCTGACAATCAGCTTCAAATTGCAGGAAAGGATACCCGCGATTAACCTAAATGGAAGTAACTATATAACTGCTATATTTAAGCTTGTGAAATGTTGAGTTCGGGATTCTCTTACATAGGCATTGTATCTATGAATATATGATATATGTGTTTTTGCGAGTAATTGATATATTAGGTACCTCAAACTTTTGTTGAATCAAATGGGTCTCAATCCCTCCCATGACACTCCCTTTGTCTGCAAGAAAAAAACATGAAACCAACATATTATAGATACAAGAGCCAGGACATCTTACGTCAAGTAAACGCACACGCACATACACCCATGTTCTATCATGTTTTAGTAGTATGATGAAATTTTAACAACCAGCCAGTTTGTGAGAGTACAAAACTGTCTTCTGGGGTGATGTCACCAAACCCAATCCTTCGCCTAAAACAAAATGGATCAAAATGGTCTCAAATGCTCAATGTATGGGATATGTACCTGGGTAAATATAGGTAAATCTACAATACATGGAGCATCTGGATAAGGTTCTCTGTGACCTTTATCTTTGTGTTTCTTTTCTGTGTCTGTTTTGTTGGCGTTGTATCTATATAGATGTGACTCTTTGAGAACAGTACAAACTACAAACGATGAGAGCCCTGGGAACGGGAGCAAAAACACAACCCTACTATATATTTGGATCTCCAAAAAATTGAGACTTGGTGGTTGACCGCATCATTTCCACCATTTCCTCGCATGTAAGTTTCACTATCTTTGGTGGATCCTAATGACTGAAAACGTACTCCCACGAAAACGACCACATGGAACCTGAAAAAAACCGCTCTTGGAAAAGGAACATATCTACAAACCAGGGGGTGTAAACATTCTGCTTATATATATATATATATCTAAATATGTGTGTATATATACATAAATATCAACTCAAAGGGAGCAACATCCAGATTTTTGGAGGGAATTCCAGGCGCCGCTGCCTCCCACCTCTCCCACCATTTTAAAAGGCATCTTAAGGTAGCCGTTGCTGAAGCGTCGCTGAAGCGTCCAACAGGGTGTCGGGATTTTGATGAGAAGTATAGAAAGCATTGCAGCATTCTTTTTACAAATGGGGGGGAGGGATTTTTTAATACCTGTAACCTAGATGACACCTTTGTTTTGATTGGAAAAAACACCTTGTTTTGGAGGGGTCAAGGCCAAAAATAGAGGACAAACAGGTTCCAGGTATATATTATATATATATTATATGAATCTAGTTGATGGAACCAACCCATCTGAAAAATATGCTCGTCAAATTGGGTTCATCTTCCCCAAGGTTCGGGGTGAAAACAAAAAAAATGAGTTGCCAACACCTAGCATAGCTGTGCTTTCATACTCATGGGACTCATGGGTGTTTTTTGTATGGTGACAAACTGGCAGCCAATAATTACTGTTAAAGACACCATCGCAAAATGGTCCACGACAGATTGTTGAGCTACTGGGTGGGAGTGTATCACAAAATCTAATACAAGTATAAAGTCAAGATCAATGTCAGAAATCAACAGTCAGTCATTAAGTTTGCTCTTTCTTGTTATTCTTGAGTATTTCTGAGTCAAGCAGCCATGCCACCAATTTTCAAAGAGCAAGGTAACCAAAATATTCGCCAACTTGACAGGAAGGGTTCATACTGTTGATGGAAGGAATCCGGCCAACCACCTGGGATGGTGCTAAAACCCTGTAAATCATGGGATAAACTACCATACCTCAACTGGTGAACGCCGGATTTCTGAAGCATCAACAGTATCACCAGAAAAGGATTCACCATTTCCATTCATTTCGGATGATTGGGATCAAGTATTGATCAATGTTTGCTCGCCGATCTTTGAGGCCGTGGAATAACCACCAGGCAAAAGGGGATTTCGGAACCCTCTAAATTTGCTGCGTTTGTCCTCAAGATCTACCGTTTCACATCAAAGTTGGAGCAGTTTTGAGGTCCGTGCTTTCTTTGGGAAAAAAACAAAAAAGGGTTGAGGGTCATCCAACTTGAAGTTTCGATGATGGCTGGAGTTGAGTTGCCATATAATCAAATGCTAGTTGGTGGTTTCAACCCCTTTGAAAAATATGCTCGTCAAATTGGATCATTTCCCCAGGTAGGGATGAACATAAAAAATATCTAAAACCACAAACCAGAATGTGATGTGATGTTTTTGGAGGTCATTGAAGTCGTCCTCCATATCTACTTGTTCCCTTCATATCCCTCAATTTTATACCAGAAAACCCAAAGAAGTTGATTCCTCTGTACCCAGGGTGAAGTCCCACAGGGCATGTGATGCGGCCTGATAACCTTGATACACAAACGTTGAAGCGATCATTTTTTTTAAAGAACAATCCTCAAACACAACCCAGGTATATAATGTGAAATAAAACAACTAAACTCCAAAACGAATAAGTGACAAGTGAATTCAAGTGAACATAACATCAAAATAACCGCCAAAATGTTGATTCTTTGCGATTCAATTTTGGTCTGTATGAAATTGTGACCCTTTTAAACAAAAAAACACACCTTGAAGGCTTTAAGGGGTAGAAAACTTACACCCAAACATAGGGATCTAGTTACCTGCTTTGCATCTTATTTTTTCCAATGTCTTGAATATTACTCCACCCTTCCTCCGGCGGAAGGGCCTCTTGGTGGAATCACCTGTGCGTTGAGATTTCTGGAGTCGATGATCCGAAGTGTTAGTTTCACCGAGTGTAAATCAAGCACCTTAAATCCAAAGAACATCCACCAAACACCGTTCAAAGTTTCATGTCATCCTGGTGGAAACATGGCATCCTGTGTGGGAGTGCATCCCAAAATCCATCAAGTCATCTACCTGGAATCCGGCTTTCATTTCTCCTTATTTCATAAAACGTGGAATCCCACACCTTTCGAGTTTGGTAAACAAAACGGTCGACCTCCAAAAAGGCACCAGACATCGAACAAAAGGCACCGGGGGTCATACTGGACTGATGGTTCAGACAGAAATCCGGGATTTTCACTCACCAGTTGAGGGAAGTTGGTAGTTGATATATCCCACTATTTACCATGGGAACCCAAAACCTTCATTTTTAGGGGTTATAATCCATATGTTGGGGGTGTAAAACCTTCATTTTTCATGGTTTTGGGGTCCAAGGGTAAAAGATTTTAGCACCATCCCAGGTGGTTCTGAAGCCACCAACAGTATTTATCCGACAAAGTTTTGACCCCAGGCCTGACTCGCTCTCTCCTCCGTGGATGTCGGCCTCCTGCAAGATGGGCCCCCTACCAGATGTAACTTGGGTTATAACTCCTGCAACTAGGGTTATAACTCCAGTTACCTAATTATAAGGCCATTTATAGGGGTTATAACTCCATTTATAACTGGCAGGGGCCCATCTTGTGGGAACGAACATATCCTATCAAAAGTCACTTTTGAGTCGATGATTTTCCTTTTCCCGTTTGGTGGGATATGTGATCGTTCCCTGGAGGGTATCGTTTTTCTTTCTTATATACTCCAACAAAGGATTGTAAAACAATTGTCATATGCAAAAGTTCCGTTGAGATGTCAAGCTAAAAACCCTCACAGTGAGATGTCAATATGATGAAACTGTATGTTAAACAAAGCCACCTTTTTCATCTGAATTCACCTGAACTGGTTTTTTGGGGGTCAATTGGGATTGAATGAACCTGAAATCTCAGATTTTCTGCACCGTCAAACGTACCCAAGGGAGCGAAACAATGGGATCATTCAAGGTGGGCCCAAAAATTTAGCATATAAATTTGTTATATACCTAACCTCACTTGTTATAGGGCCTTATAGATTTTCTAAGGCCATTTTTTTCGTGGCCGTTTCTTATAACTCCATGTAAGCAACAATCGCCTTAGGGGGACCCCAGGTTGGTACGTTACAAGTACCCTGGATTATGAAATCCCCATGTGAATCCCGGCAGCCAAAGCAACAAGCATTTCGCTCGGTAGGATTCATGGGACTTGTACAGTATATTTTCCTTGGGATGCCAACCACCTCCTGAACATGAAGGGTAGATAAGGACCTTCTACTAAAAATGTATAAAAAATCCTAAAAGGTGATAAAAACCCTAGGCAGTTACCTTGAAATTCAACCAAATGTAGGTAAGTATACATACAATAAGTCCCATGGATCCTATGGGTAATGAGATGTATATATGACAAGGTCTTGCTTTTGGTGGCCTGTGTGTATTTTGGAGTTTCGGTTTTGCTTCCCCCCAGCCTCGCGTAGTCGTCCTAGCAGAACACTCCGTTTTCGTCGTGGTGGTGGTTGGGTAGGAAACTGTCCATCGCCATGATCAAACAAGATGTGTTTTCTGCTTACTTCACACACGTCATTCCCGAAATAGTTGGCGTTGAGCCGAGATGTTAGTTTTGCATAGTTTTGCAAATGTTTTGCATTTGTTTTGCATTTTTTGCAAAATAACAGTTTTTGGTGGTGAAGGCATATGGCAATCATCAAATCATGTATTGTGGGTACATGGAACGCCAGGAATGCCATGTTTTCCAGCAACACTACACTCACATTACTCACATCAACTTGCCACTTGTCTGTCCACCGACCTGCACCGTAGGCGTCGCAAGGTTGCTTGTGTCGCAAACGCTTCCGAGGCACCTGGGGATGGTCCAGGCGATAAACTACCCGGATACTCAAGAGACTCACTGGTTGGCGATACATCAACCCTCATCTTGCTGCTCATCTGCTCATCATTTAGCACCCTAAGAATCAAATGGGACCCTCCAATGAAGGGTTGTTTTGAACCTCTATAAGCAAGAGTGTATTGGTCCTCAAAATTGCCACTTTTGAGGGGTCGGGATTCTTAGGGTAGCAAAAATGTGGTCATACATTCCTCGTTTGCTCATCACTATCGGAAACAGCTGAGCTCAACAGGAATGATATGTTTCGAGCATCCTTTGGTTTTGTTTGGTGGAAGGTACCCCCCCCCCAAAAAAAAAAAATAGATGCCCAAAATAGCCATCTTTGAAGGGAGATACATCTTTTCCAAATTATTTGGCTATCTATTCATCAAATTTGCATGTGTGTTTGTTTTGCTGTTGAATCAAACCATCCCCACCGATCCATCTCCAAAAAATGCACCTCTATGGGCTTCTGAGCCTTAGCCAGTTGATGAAAATGCAAAGCTCGGAAAATACCTTCAAGGTTCCAAAGAAATACCTCATGAACTGAATTTTCTTGCCAAAAGAAATTTGTATGATTTGTTTATCTCACTGACTCGTAACGTTATACTGTTGATGGACAAAATCCTGCACCACCAAGGATGATGATTATCCCATTATTTATAGCGTTTTAACCATCCCAGGTGGTGCAGGATTTCGTCCATCAACAGTATGATGGTTCAAAGATTGATTTTTTGTGAAGCTGATATTTTTTTTTGTCCAGCCGTCCAGCCTTCAATTTGGCCCTCATGGAACGTTGCCTCGCACGAAGCACCTGGCATCCCATCCAACCGCTCGGCGGTTGGGGTCGTCATGAACAGCAACAACCAAACAGAACCAAACTGCCAAACAACAACCACGACCAGTGCCTACTATACTTTTAGCGGTGCAACTACCATGTGATTTGGAAGATTGGCTTAAAATCTCCCCAATTAGTAGGGAAATAGATCACCAAAATAGCTCCAAATCGCTCACCCAATATCACACCCTAGATAGTAAACATGGGCAAATAAAAACTCCCCCCCCCCAAAAAAAAAAAACAACATCATATCAATGCCATTGGTTCTATACATACCCCACACAGTAACAGTGATAACAGCGGCAAATACCCTCTGGGAAACTAACAGTTCGCCTCTGAAAATAGACCACTGGAAGTTTGGAGATTCCTAGTGGAAAACCATCATTTTTATGGCCTATGTTAGTTTACCGGAGGGTAACTAGTTGGTGGTTTCAACCCATCTGAAAAATATTAGTCAAATTGGATCATTTTCCCAAATAGGAATGAAAATAAAAAATCTTCGAAACCACCACCCAGGTAAAGGTTTATATGGATCCGGGATTCCCTATATAGCTGCCATGGATGTCGTTCCAGCCTCCGGTGCCTCACAGACTTCAACCTGGTGAAGTTGCAACAAAAATCGGTGGATTCGGCATCAGCGATTGTGACCTTTTTTTGGGGGGATGGTGTTTTATTTTTAAGTATGCTGTGTATGCTGTTGAAGTTGTGATTGTTTTTGTTGTAGTTTAAAGTTTAGAATCATCTCTCTAACAATGATGGAATCCATCTCTTTTTGAAGGTAAGGTTATTTTATGTTATTTTTATTCACCCTCAAAAACTGAGCTCTCTGTCTATTTGCATTTCGAGTTGGGATTTAGTAGCTAGATGTTTCATACCAATAAGTCGCTTGGAGGATCTATAAAGGATGTGTCATCCAAGGATGCCTTGGACTAGTATTCCAACTTTTGATGGCAAAAGTATCCAACCATATGCATAGAACCCACAAGAAGCTGCCTGGAACCTCTAAATATGGCGCCTTTTAATATGTTGTTCCTCTTTTGTGCGGATTTTTTCTTGTGAATGTGCGAATATATGTCTATAAAAAAACTCTATACTATATATTTATAGATATATACATATATATATATATTCGAGGTACGATTTTCCGTACCTTTTTTCATTTTTTTCTCAGTCCCCAATTATTTTGCATTGTTTGGTGCAACTCGACATGCATTGTATGATCACTCGTAGACTACTTTGAAAGCAAATGTTCAAAGGGCCTCAAATACATATAAAGGGGGGTCCGGTATGGTCTAGTGGTAATTCCCGCACCCTCCATGCGAGAGGTCCCGGGATCGATTCCCGGTGACGCCCTAGGCGGACAGGCGGGCAGCTACGCCAAGACCCTGCAGTTAAGGGTCGCAAGCTAGGGTGCTGTCCGTAAAAACCCCACACACACAAATACATCTAAATGTATACAGCTACGGAGCGCCTCATATTTTTAATGTTCCCATAGGATCCATGTATGGTGTATATTTGCCCACAGTTGGGTCAAAATTGTGATAAAATGTAGATAAATGTTCCATACATGGAGCATCTGGGATTCATATTATATATTATATACTTATATGATATACATATTTGACACCTCACCCCCGAAGCAAAATCACCTGCAAAATCACACGGCTGTGTTTCTTGCTACACCACACCTCCACTCCAGGTGACGTCATAGGTTCCAACCTTGAGGGAAAACGCACATTATTTGAAGCATGGAATCAAAAAGGAAAGGCTGGTGGGAATGGGTTTTCATACAAATTATCTGGTTGGTGGTTGAACCAACCCATCTGAAAAATATGAGTCAAAATGGGAATATTCCCATAAATAGGGTTGAAAATAAAAAATGAAACCACCACCTAGTTAATGTGTTAATGGAAGTTGTACAGTTGGGATATAACACTTGTTGTGAATCTGAATAAGGAAGTTTATTTGTATACATCCAAACATATCAAGCATAAATGTCGTATCGACAGTCGTGACTCTCTCTCCCTCTCTCTCAAAAAGCATGTACATGTAAATATATGCAGGCATCTTTAGCTGTGAAGGGACAATCTTAGGGTTTTTCGCCGTTCTGGAACAAGCAACGAACAGACTGTGAAACTCATCCAAGAAGACCCATCTAACTATCCACACCCCTAAGACTCTGGACGTGACGGTCTCGCCCTGGCAGTTGTTGTGGTTGTTGTTGTTGTTGATGATGATGATGTTGTTGTTGTTGTTGTTGTTGTTGTTGTTGTTGTTGTTGTTGTCTGTTTTGTTCTTTTTATCTTGCACATAATATTGCGGGGATATATACATATAATATAATATAATATAATATAATATAATATAATATAATATAATATAATATAATATAATACCTATATGTACATTGCCCTAGACCGCCAGCCGCAACTCCATTCTGGAGGCGTTCATGCACCGAAAACATCTTCTTCAGAGGTTATTTTGGATGCCAATTTAGGCCTGGAACACCATAAAGAAAACAACTCTGTGAAATGGAAGAACTAAAACCTTGAACAAAAAAATGCGTTTGGAATCTGAAAAGACATGTGCATGTTTTGAAATGATTTGTTCAAAGCCTAAGGACTTCAGGGGATAGGTGAAAATAACATGAAATAACGACACCATCAAAAAGAACCCGACACAATACAGAAAAGTACAAACATTTGTGGTCCCAAACTAGTACCTGAATCAGTTTTGAGCCATAGCCTTAAATGAAATAAACATTATCCCAGTAAACGGTAGAAGACATTCACAAACATCCATTGTGACAGATCATTGAGGCAGTTCAAGGACTCAAAGAGTAACTCAAACCAAAAGGCGTTGACGAAGATGAATCTGAAAGCCAGAAGAATCACGGTCATCTAAATACCGGTTAGAACCTCTGGTATTTTTTGAAATTTCTTCGGAAAAGAAAGGGAATGACATCTTCTATACCTGGTAGAATCAATGATTTCAAAGAAAAATAAGTCCAAAGGATTCCAAAGGAGTGACTTTTTGAGGCATAAAAGCACAACAAGCACCGCTCCCAACAGAGTTTCCTCTACCTGACCCCACGCCCCACACCCCCAGCCGTCAAAAGATGATGGCGTAGCTTTCGCGCACCCCGCGAGGGCGAGTGCAACGGAAGAGTCTGGGGATGCAAACGTGTTCTCGTCATGTCGACATTGTCAACATGTTGAGGTGGAGGATGAACCCCCTACCAAGTATATATAAATGAACCATATCCAAGATATCCAAGTCTTGTTTACTTAATTCCAAAGATACCACCATTCCATGTTTGATAATTGTTTGGGATTGTAGTCATGGTATGGTGTGAATCCCAGATGGGTTTTTAGATCTTGAAGACTTGATTGGGTAGTCGAGTCGAGCCAGCTAAAACAAACACCCTTCCCCCAATGAGGCATGAGGATGTACAGGGGTTATTATATATGACCAACCCAAACAAAGCACCATTAGAGGGAAAAACTATCAAACTTTAGATTAACCATACCGTTGCATTGCTTGTTTTTGTTGAAAGTAGGCAATCTAAGGATCCCTGATATAAAGTATCGTTGAAGGCAAAGTCAAATCGCAGTGAAACTCACAGAACATGAAGAACAAGTGAACAAATCCATGGGCAACAAATATCTATAATATATTAGTTATTATGCCACCGGCAAAAAAAACATGCAAGATAATGCAAGTTAGTCCAGAATACTGATATATCTGTTATCAAATGATATTGTGGGGAATGTTGGAATGTATGACAATGAGTTCATGTTATGTTTGCCCAGAGTGACAGGACACCTGAGTCCATTGAAAATCCCAATTAAAAATTGCAACGCACCGGAGGGTCCAAAGGTGGTGAAAAACAACTTCAACTTGTGCAAAAGACTCTGGTAATCTCACACCATCTCATATGAAAACTTTTGGGTGTTCTTCAGAACAGGTATTCTGAACTCTTATGTATGGCCTGAAGAAGACCCCTCCTCAAAAAAAAACAAAAGCTATCCTAAGACCATCTTTATAAGTGCTTGATGAACGATTTTAATTACCATCATCTCTTAGTGGGATGCATAAAATCTAGGCTGTATTTCTCGTGGGGGTAACAAAGATTGCCATGCAATGGTTAAGGTGAGGTTCGTGCCCCTGAAAAAAAACAACAACATGATATACCTATAGGTTCATGTAGGTAAGTAAACCATACATGGATCCTATGGGTATATATATATACATCATGTACATAGAAATTATTCTTATATCTATTCATTCACTTATTATTCATTGTATGAGTGATGAGTGTAGTATAATAGATGTTGGTTGAACGCAGATGTTTCAGTGTTTCCATTCCATATAACCTATTCCCTGGGAGTCCACGGGCCACGAATTCAATAGTCCTTCCAACAAAAACAATGTTTTAGTGGAGGATTTACTTCATCAACAAGTCAAGGGGACTATTCTTTTTAATGGTCGGCTTGACTTGCTGAATATGTTTTTAAATGTATTGTTTTACCTACATTTCATTTAAATTCATGGTCAGGTAAATATTCCAGTCCCATGGATCCTATTGGATCCATAAATATCCATTTCCACGAAAAAAAACCTTCCAAGACTTCCGATGCGCGACTCAACTCGACTCGACTTGCTACGAAACCTTGTCGGCACCAGGGCTTCCAGAGCCACGGACCTGGATGGCTTTGGCTGTTGGAAAAACTCAGCTAGACAAAGTTAAAAGGGTTACCCAACATTACCCAACATTACCCAACATTACCCAACCATTTTCCACAACAACAACAACAACAACAACAACAACAACAACAACAGCAACAACAGCAACAACAGCAACAACAGCAACAACAACAACAACAACAACCACAACAACAACCACAACAACAACCACAACAACCACAAACTACCTGCAATGTTTAAGGGCCAGACTGTCGCAGCGTAAAGATCCTGGAATGGCGTCTTGGTCGGACCTGCTCACAGATGGTCTGATACGCAAAGCAAAAGTTGATGTGTACTTGTCTCATAGGATCGATGTCATGTATTGTAAATTTACATACATTCAGAAATCAACCAACTTTACATAAACAAACCATACATGGATCCTATGGGAATGTGTTTCCTTTTGCTTTTTCCTGAGAAAATGGAGGTTGTTAGTTGCCAAACCGTTCGTTTTCGTTTTTCTTTGCTGAGCAAGCCTGGGGCCTGGGAAAATGATTGATTGTAATTAGGAAAATTAATCTTTTTGGCAATCTCTACAATGTTCTTCAGCGATTCAGCAATCTTCATGATCCTTTGCAAGCATTGCCGCTAGATGTAGCAAGGTGTATATTCACCTGTAAACTTGTTTGAGATTACAACCTTTTTAGATCGTTAAACCAGTACTTGCTATGATTCGTACTGTTCACAGATTTGCTTCTTGGAAACAATGAAACATAGTCTCCACGGTGATGCAAATAATGGTGATTTGCAACGTTGAAACCAAATAAAACATTGAAAGCAAATTGCACAAATCCAAGTGTGTTTAATGATGATTTATGCACCTATACTTCCCTGCTAGGCTTGTGTGGATTGGGTGGATCGTTTGAAATGACCAACTAATTTATACCATTGTAGTGGATATTGTTTGATGTCTGTGCCATATCAGTGATCTACAGGATCTGAGTGCTGATAAAAACAAAAGGCCCTTTCCTACTCGGATTCCACCAAATCAGTGTGTGGCCGCTTTGATATATCCCTAACGTGTAGCTCCCGGATACGCATGGCCAATTCAGAAATCCTGGTGACTAACCAACTGACTCTTCGTTTTTTGGCGCAACTAGCCTCAGAATCAACCAAGAAAAACGCACAATGGGTTTAGTATATGATTTGGGACACTGCGGGTTAACATTATGTAGCACCAACAAACCAATTGGTTGGAGGTGAAGTGATACAAATATATACAAATATTGTGTATTGATCTTTTGATATTAATTGCCAATATAGATATCTAAGATTGAAACGTGTAAGTTAGTAATGTAAATACAATGTAAACGTACAAAAATTTTTTAAAAAAAAACATATAGATTAGATGGCTCAAATTTATGAACATTCACCAACTTCAAACTTCCTGATTCCTGCTTAGAGAATTTCCAGGTTCACCCCAACACATCTCGCGGTCAAAAAACTAGGATATCGCACTGGCTGCAGGTGTAGGTACCTGCGCTGTGTTTGGCACTTCGCTTGTGGTGATCCTGGATGATTGCATTACGTAAGGTGGACCCCTACTAGTTATAAATGGGCTTAGAACAAATGGCCTTATAAACGGGTAACTGGGGATATAACCGCTATAAGTGGAGTGATTTCACCCTACTTATAACTTATAACTGGAGTTATGGGGCCCCTATAAAATGGCCGAAAATCATTGGGTAACATTGGCTTATAACCCCCATTAAGTGGAGTTATAACCCTACGTATGTATAGCTGGAGGGGGGCCCACCTTCTGCCACCGTTCAAGCATCTTTTTTTGTGGCCGATGATACCACGAAGCAAGTCTCCGCGGAGCTTCACCCTCCACATGTTGCAAGGTGTCCAAACAACGCCCAGCCAAAGAAACAGCAAAAGTGTGAGAACGCCGGCTTCAGGAGAACCCCTAAACCACCATGTATCATGACGCTTTTCAAATCCCAACTCCCACGATGTATGATGTGATGCCCTACATTTACCAATGTTATCCGATATTTACCGCACCATTCACAATGCATTCAGTGTTTCTGGTAAAAAAAAACAAGTTCATAGAATTTCACCTGCGAAAGAAGGGTGAAAACAATGCTCCCCCAAGTGGTGATGAATCTCTTGACAATCACCTTCTGGATCTTCAAAATCGTGCCATGTTTGTCTCCGGTCAAAGGTTACATGGAATCCCTAAAGGGTAACTGGAACACCTCAAGACGTAGGATTTTTACGTGGTTGCATTCACAACTACACCTAAGTACTATAAATAAATATGTATATATATATATATAAATATTCATTAACTATTCTCAAAATAATGCCAACAATCATTGTTCACTATTCACATCTCAATTTGGCATCCTGTTATTAATGCATGTTTTAAATTTACGTTCAATCCTGTTCCAACAAACAAATGTGGAACTTGACCAGTCTAGGTCCCAAAGCAAGTTTGACTCTACAATGCTGAGGATATATATGTACAATATCTATATATATATATATTTCAATAAATATATATATACAATATAAATATATATATACAATATAAATATATATATATATACAATATAAATATATATACAATATATATATTATATTACATATACAAAAAATATACAATATATATTTCTATCACTAAGCCATTTGGAACCATACTTCCATCCAATGAAACTTCACATCTTTTCGAAAAACAAAGTGTATGAAGGTTAGCCTCCAACTTGCCTAAACTATTCATACATACCCCACCTCGCACAAAACGGGAGCATCCATGTGATCCCCAAGTTTGTTTTGTTTCGAAAACACAAAAATGCCTGAAAAAAACAGCAAACCCTTTCAGTTTTTTCATGTTTTTTCAGTCATGGTTTTTCAGGTTCAGCGTTTTAACTTGCACTTTCGCTGGTGCTTCGACTGGTTTCTGCTAGGCTAAGGGCTTGTGGATAACGCTCAGCGTGGTTAGGTCCTGGGAGCTACCCGATGTGGGTGTAGCAAAAAGTGGGATGATCATCTACAAGGTGGGCCCCCTATGATCGTTCTAAATGGATCTAAATGGGGTGAAAAAACTCCTATAACTAGGGTGAAATTTCACCCCAGTTACCCAGTTACCCAATGATTTTCGGCCATTTTATAGGGGCCCCAAAACTCCATTTACAACTGGAAGGGGCACACCTTGTACAGCCATTAACTGCTGAGCCACCCCACAAAATTCCCCTAAAAGTTAGATGGGTAAAGTATACAATTCACATGCCTGCGTAAAAGTCTTATATATGAGAAACCAACAAAATACACAGAGGCAATGACACATCAAGGGTAAACATCAAATCATAATTCACTAACTGGAAGTGAAATCATTGTTTTTGTCAATCCTATCTGTCCAAACTATAATATTTACCAACCTATATAGATTTCCCTGAAAGAAGACATGTCCCTTACTGTTCGCTAGCTTTTGGGGTGACCTCGGCTGAGGTCGCTACAATTTGCCTAGATATTTGCAAACCCAAGATCCAATCAACATGAGACTCCGAAAAGGGAGTCGAACAGTTCCCTACTGCCACCATTGGTTGAAGGTATCCTAGAGATCCTCTACCAGGTGAGTGAACGACATCACAATTCATTAACCCCTATATGTTTTTATACATTTTGTTGGGTTGTTTGTTCTAGGATTCTAATCTTAGACCATCTTGGACCACTGTTTACCCCACAGAAAACACAACTATTTTGTGTAAACTCAACCGGATAAACACAAGGTGCTCCCCAAGACGATCGTTATACATGAACTTATGGGTCCCCAATTATTTTTAATGGCCTTATAAGTGGCTATAACGGTGGGGTTATTTCACCCCTATAACTGGAGTTATTTCACCCTACTAATAACTGGTAGGGGACCCACCTTGTAGGTAGCAAATCCCTTCCATCCGACGGCCAGTCACCAACTTCCGAGGTACGGAAGAGTGGCATCAAATAGCGATGATCAAATTGTTGCCATCCCGTGCGCAGCTGCCGACGAAGATGCGTGCGTATACTGGAAGCCTATGGGATTTTTTGGCTGATGAATCAACACATAGGATCCATGTCTGGTATATTTGCCTACAGTTGGGTCAAATTTATGATAAATGTAGGTAAATAGTCCATAATGGAGCATCTGGGTAACATGGATGTGGGGGAAAGTATGTTCATGTTGATATTAACAAATGGAACATCAGCGAAGGCCAACATAAGCTGAACAAAAATGTTGGAAAACCCAACCATGTGTAGATGTAAGTTCACCGGAGTTAAACACCGAATTCACCAAAGTTGAAATCATTACGAATTGAGTCTCTACCACATGTACTTCCCCAAAGTAAATATTTTAAAACCAATATTACATAAATATACATAAATATGTTTGGCAATTTGAGACATCTGTATGTCCATCTTTTTTTTTTGGGTGGGAGAAGAATGATGATTGCCCCATAAGACGTCTTATGGGCATTTCCATCCTCCATGAATCCTCACCAAGAGACGTCTGGAGAGTCGGTGGTACCCTCAGGTCTAGGTTCCAGTTTCAAGAACTTCATCGCCTCGACGACGGGACGGGTCGACGCGGAGAAGTTCTGGGGCTGTTTTTCGAAAAACACTACGGAATTTTAGGTGGTCAAATTTATGAGTCCGTTAACATGCATGGCTACAGGTGTGAAAATTTGATGTACATTTTGTTTCTAGTGATCTAAACTCGCGTATATATGTATGATGTCGACCCAATTTGTGTCGGCATTCCCCTCAATCCCAATTATTTCAATGGTTGACTTGTTACTTAGGTCCGCGTAAAATGGCTTGGAAAAGGTATTTACAATTTAATAACATAAACTCCTGCACAAACATCATCACACACACAAAAATGCAAGTTTGGTATAAAAATGTAAACACATATAAAACAACAAATTCTACAAACTCCGGAACCCAACCTCCGACATTTCCAGACACAAAACAAACATCCCCCCAACATCCCCCCCAAAAATGTAGGTCAAGTTTTGAGGTCATATTGATACGT
This sequence comes from Breviolum minutum Mf 1.05b.01, assembly GCA_000507305.1. Classification (NCBI taxonomy): domain Eukaryota; class Dinophyceae; order Suessiales; family Symbiodiniaceae; genus Breviolum; species Breviolum minutum. The sequence goes on from DF239539.1 coordinate 191,716, forward strand.
TGACCCGTGATACTGATGTATGGCATATTTACCCATTATTTACCTACATTTAGCCCAAAAAAACTACCGGGTAAATAGGGCCAGCCCCATTGAGCCTTTTGGGATCCTGAAACACATTTCAACTTCTGAGTTGTTGTGACATGGATTTTTTCACCCTGGGAACTAACAGCAAGTTTGAACCTGAAAATGGATGATTGGAATATGATTCCTGTTCTTTTGGGGCGTTTAAACGCCCATTTTCACGGGCGAACTGTTACTTTCAGGGAGTGTACCCTGTACCCATAAATCATTGCCACCAACCTGATTTCTAAACCATCAACAGTTTGAGAAGGGGTTCATAAGTCATAAGCAAATCGGCCAAATGGATGAACATAATGCTTTGTGTTCCTTTCGAGCGAAGATATGGTTTTAGGCTTCCCTATGGCTCGACTATATGTTCTTTTAAGGCTTCCTTATGGCTCAACGACTATATGTTTTTTAAGGCTTCCTTATGGCTCTACCCAGAGATGTAGTTTGCCCACTTAATATTTTGTTGATGGTTCAGCAATCTGGCCACCAGTTCAGGTTTAAATATCATCCCACTAGGTGCAGCCAGGGTTTTATAATACATCCTTTCGATGGCGAATGTCAAATGTCTAGATCATCAACATATCAAGAGTGGCGCGATTTGTTTATTTTTCACGAAACGCTAATGATTTACTAATGATGCTACACTTGATTGCCTCAATTCTTCCTGTTTGAAGAGACCCCGGGCCCCGCAAAGACATTACTCTATCAGACCTTGAAGGAGCAATGGTAAGATGTTGCTCATTCAACATGGAATATCAAAAGATGGAAAACCACTTAGACATGTGAAACAACTTTACATTCAAATTCCTATATAGTTAGTTGAACATCTGAAAGTAACAGCACAATCTGAACCAAACGATCTACTTCAAGTGAAACCCAATTCATCATCAAAGTCTTATCAGCAATGCTCTAATGACAGCTGGTCTTGTATATGTCTTAAATAGAGCTACGTTACTTGGGAATCAATCTGGGTGAATATATGCTACTGAAAACAACACTTCACCTATAGGGCCAATTTCTGTAGAATCTGCAAATTCAAATGGTCAAACTACCTTTGGCTGGTAAGACTAAGACCCGCCCCCCCATCTAAAGATATGGTTCAGTACCATGGGGGATGCAAGATTTTAAAGGAAGAATTACAAGGTCCTCCTTCCCCAAGGTTGACGTTGCAAACCTCTCACCATAAGTAATCAACTTCATCCCCACTTCATCCCAACCATGGGTGAATTGAGATGATAATGTACTAGGGTCATCCCACCTTTAATAGGAAATCCGTGTAATGGGTATATACGTATATATAGCCCTACTAATATCAGGTTGATTTTCCCCATCCCCTATGAAAATTTCATGGGAGTTTAGACTGTGCAGCACCAAGTGGCGAGTGGAAACAAAGCACCAAACAGTAGGCAGTTCACCAAAACGATACCCAACCTTCGGAAGTTGTCACAGCACAACGTCGACCAAACAAAGGAGTTGGACGCGTTCGACCCGGGGACCCTGAAACTAACAGCAGCGTTTACCCTCAACACCGAAAATGACCGATGGGGTTGGGAAATGACGACCTTTCCCGAAGTGCGGCCTAGCTAGCCCTCCTCTAGAGCGAAAATCTCTCGCGACTTTGCCCCCCGAAAAATATTCCCCCCAAAAAACAAAGGAAAATATATACGTAGTTGGACACCAAGCACCATGGCTATGGTTGTTTTAAAAGGAACGTAACCAACTACTGTTTTAAGGTTCAAGTGTGGCGAATTTCTGTGGGCGACAACATGCTCCTTATCGTAGCTAGAGGGTAGTTAGAAACGCATTCTTCTCTACAAAGACGACACAACCATGGGCTGTGCATATCGTTTGGTAAACATGAATCAAACACATTCCCCCTCGTCGTCAGAATCATCATCATCATCATCATCATCATCATCATCATCATCATCATCATCATCACCATCATCTGTTGTTTCATGATCATGATGATGCTCATCCTGATTCTGTTGATGACAATTATGACGATCATCATTTTCATATGTATCACCCTTCATTTTCACAAATCTGTCATTCATCAAGCCTATTCCACCATTTACACTCCCTAAAACTAAACATAATAACCCCTTGAACATGGGTTTGGGCCACAAAACAAAAACTCAAAACATCTTCCAACGGTAACCATCAATGTTCAGGTGGCATTGCCGAACGTAGTTTCAGTTTCAGGGTAAGGATCCGGATCCCATCACCTTTTCAACCGCTTCACCTGCCGCCAGGGAACACGGTGGTCACCATTATCGTATCCACGTGACTCTGCTCATCCACCGGTGGCACGGCACGTAGAATCAAGGCATAGGCAATGGTGCCACGCATGCAACCTGCCATGCAAACCATGCACAACTCTTTGCCACTTAAGGCCTTGGTACCAAACGATTGGATTAAATGGCAAATTAGGGTGTTCTCGGTGTTTGGTGTTGATGTTGATGTTGTGGTTTTCGATTTTGTTGTTGCTTTTTCGTTTTTGGTGTTGTTGTTGCCGGTGGCGATGGTGGTGTCTGGCGGTGGCGATGGTAGTGTCTGGCGGTGGCGATGGTGGTGTCTGGCGGTGGTGATGGTGGTGTCTGGCGGTGGTGATGGTGGTGTAACAAATGGAGGCTAAGCAGTTGATTAGGATTTGGGATATGAAACCATTTCAAACTGTCATATCTATAATAGGATCCATGGGACGAACAGTACATTGACCTACGTTTTTACATCAAGATCATTGAAAATCAACCAGTCATGTAGGTAAATATACCAATCCTATCGATCCTTTTTGTTTTTTTGTGCATGCTGCAACTCCTCCAGCCTTCCAACCTGGTGACTCTCATCCCGGCATGCGGCATGGGAATGACAAAATGGTTGTTTCATAGGGATCCTGGATTCCTTAAAACCCCATACCATCCATGGGACTGATATATTTACCTGCATGAGTGGTCATGTAGGTTAATATATATCATACATGGATGGTATGGGTAATGGCTTAGTATAATCTTCATTAAAAACTGGGCGGTTTTTTCTCCCCTCCCCCAAATGGCATCAATCATCATATTCACAGAGAATGACCTTTGGGTGTCCTTCATCACCTCCGAAACGTATATTATTTAGGTGCCGTCTAACCGTTCTCAGTTCGGTGAGCTGAAACTCCCTAAAGCATCTTAACCCGGCATGTGTAATTTAATTGATTCAAGTGCGCTTTTTTATTTTCGATTAATCTAAATGTATGTTATCTGACTAAAAAATATGTATATACTGTACTAAGATACACACAAAAACCACTCAACACTACAACCGAAAAACGTCATAACCCGGATCCCAAAGCTTAACATCACCAGGTTACTAGGCGCTCTCCACATTTCAGAAGCTTCATCGCCAGTGCAAGCAAAGAAATTGAGACAACCCGTGCACCCACAATGCAAACGATGTAGTAGAAAATGAGGCGAAATTGAAAGCCCACTGCATGCTCCTGGTGACACGTTTTTTTTTGTGGATTTGGATGGAGTTTGTGAAAAGTACTACTGTTGATGGCGATACACATGACCAAATATCTGATATTAATAATGAAATATATACAGTGTATTTATATGAATATTTAAGTATATATATATATATATGTACATATGTATATATAAATATATATACATATAAACATACATACAAACTATCTAATATGTTTTTGTGGGCTACTTAGCCCGAATTCAGCCATCACCAGTATCCCTCAATCACATTCAATGCTTTGATCTTTCACCCCAGCACATCCAGCAGGGAAACAAGGCAACGCATCCCAAACAAAGACACAAGGACCCGGAACTCACCACAACACCTCTATGCTGCCGTGTCTACTCAAAATTTTAGCAGTGCAAAAAAGCTGCATGTGAAATTTCATTGTAGTGGTTGGTTCACTGTACTAGTAATCCTTGAAATGACTTACGAGAATTTTACAACAGGCTAGTAAAATCCAACATCTTACCAAATGATCAACATGCTACCCTTTTGGGGAAACGTTCCGTTGCGGTGCCTTGTATAATTTAAAAAAAGAACACGCGGAAAAAGCTGGCAGATTAAGTGCTCCCCAATTTGTTTCATCTTCAAGATCTTCAATCTTAGATTGCAAAAAATAACATCCCCATAGGATCCATGTATGGTATATTTACCTACATTTACCATAGATTTAAGCCAAATGTAGGTAAATACACCATACATGGATCCTATGGGATCTTTATCCCAACTTCTTCCTGTTGGCCGGTGATTCTCATATGTTTCTTGTTCGTAACCCCCCCGCACTAAGACCCCCACCTCTGAGGTATATGCCACGGCAGTAAGGCCGAAGTAGCCAAAAACAATGCTTTCAGCAGTGTAGGCCATAAGTTCAGCTAACTCCTCATCTGGTTGGTGGTTTCAACCATCCCATCTGAAAAATATGCTCGTCAAATGGGGTTCATCTTCCCCAAATAGTGGTGAAAAGAAAACATATTTGAGTTGCCACCACCTTGTCATGAGTTTTTTTTGTTGAATTTTTGTTGGTTGAGTCCCACCACCCCCGATGGGAATGTCAGATGATGAACCTGGTCTGACTTCTTGTGTTGATTGAAAAATTGATTCTGGAAATGTCATTATAAAAGTTTATGTGTTTTTTTTTAAACCTATCATTTGCATCTTCTCCCATCATAGGCTATATATTTGTTTTCTGTTTGTTTTAGTTTGTTTGGATCCCAAAAATGCAGATCTGTTACCTACTCCCAGGCTACTGTTTCAAGCAAAGACTCACTGGCAAAGTATTGCGCTTCCGAAGACATACCGTGAGAAGCATAGTGTCCACTAAGCACAGAAGATACGAATAGAGCGAAGATGGATGAAAACTCACAAACCTCTGTCAAAATGTAACCTGACCGGAGAGGTGCTTATCATGGAAAGGCACCCCAAATCTGCAGGATGTGGATTTCAATCTGTACTTGAAAAAACCATAATCCCTATATATCCTATATAATATCCCTATATACAGTATCGCATTTGTTTGCTGTGATATTCTGCTATTGTAACTTGCATAGTGGAATCAATCGTGCTAATCTCAAAAATACTGTAATCAATTATAAAATCAAACAAGTATGGACTATATGGACAAAACCTGCTATGATTATCAATCAAGTACACCAAACAAACCCATGGTGAACTAATCACTCCTTGATTGAGCTTTAAAAAAACATGAGCAACTTTCCCAACCTGTTGGGGTAGACAGGTTGACCGGTTGACAAAATCTTCGAAGCCAATGGGGTGAACGGATCGAGTTCCATAAGTATGGGAAATCATTGCTTCATTTGAAGGTTTTTCCAGCACTCAGTATTGTTGTTGATTCAGAAACATGCTTCGAAGCTGTTGCGGTGTTTGGGAATCTCATCTTTTGTTTTGTTTGCAATTGAGTTTCATGTATTTCCAACTAGTCTAAGCGTTGAATTTCTGAAGCATCCACAGTATCAAACTTTTCAACTACGTCGGTGGAGACGCGCATTTGACAAAACAACATTTGTCAAAATGGATCGTTTTCACAAGTAACTGGTCTAGGCCCCGAACCGATCGTTATAAATGGAGTTATGGGTCCCCCAGAAATGGCCTTAGAAATGGGAAGTGGGCTTATAACCCCTGTAAGTGGAGTTATGGGCCCTTACTAATAACTGGATCCGGGGCCGGGCCGACCTTGTAGAGATTTAAACAAATCGTTGAAATTTTTGGACCTGTGAACTGCTTCCAGGTGTGTCTGGGTGTTTGTTAGTATCTCCTCCCAGCCGGCGCTTTTGAGTCCATGATTTTTCGGCGTTCCCATGGTAGGATATGTTGGTTCCCTGGACTGAGGGTATTAAATGTATTAACACCGGCCCCAAAAAAAAACCGAGATGATGAACTGTGAGTGGTGGGTTTTGGGGTTCCAAGTCCCAAACTCTGCGGAAATCAACAGAAATTCCAAATCGAATCAGCTTTCTGGGCTTCAACTTGTGAGCAAACAACAGCCATTTGAACAACGGTAACAAAACCCTGATGACATCCCATTTTACTGGTTGGTTCATGGGGATCCTTATCATGATGTTTAATCCCTATATAAGTGAGTAGTATAAGTTCTATATGCCGTAAATAACAAGGGTTTCGGCGGACAACTCATGTGTTGTCTGTGCAAGCAAGTCACAGGCATAGTTGCAACCCAACAAAAGTACCACCGGTTTTAAGATCTCTTTGTGTAAAACTTTGGCACGCTTGAAGAGCAAAGAAGTGGATAGACCAAAAGCGATTCCCATAGCAGAGGAGCAAGCAAAGACGAGCAATAACCTGCAGATTTGCGTATGAGTTCGTTGAGTGGAAAGAGGAGTAAAATCAAATAATATGCCTACAAAATGGAGATTTCATGGTCATGAAAACATATGAATACCATAATTACCTGGGATATATATGTATATACATATGATATAAATCACTATCCATGGTAGAAGTCCAACCCGAAAGTATCACCCAAGAGACTCCCCCCAAAAAAAACAGGAATCCAAGTCACCGACCAAAGAGTTCCAACCTCAGACATCATCATTTTGAGGAATGGAAAGACACACACAACTCTATCTCATCCGGGATTTTGCTCTATGTTTTCTTCGTTAAACAGAGCTGAGAGGCTTGTTAAGTATGGTAAGTGGCTTATCAAAACAAAAAACATATCTACATAAACATGTATAGAGAAATTGTACATGTGTATATATATGTATAGATACATTGCATATGTAAAAATGGACTTCTCAATTTGTTCATCCCCTTCAGTTTTTTGTGGGGCCACCGCATTTGTCGATACACATATCCAATCCGGTAGGACAGATTGGCTTTGAAAAAAAACATGCGTGGAGGTAAGTATACCCTACATGGTTCCAACATATCCCACCTTGGAAAAGGACAATCATCTTCAAAAGGGACTTGGGATGGGAGATTTTTTAGTTACTGTACCCGGAGCGTATCCATTCATGGGATGGTATGATTGTTAAGATTAGATTGTATGATTAGTAAGTCATTAAGTCAGGTTCATCAATGGTGGCTCACGCTTTTGGAAATCTCAAGATTTGCGAGTTTCTATACCATCTTCTTTGGTGCTTCCATCTGCAGATCATCTCTTACAAAGATATATACCCATAGGATCCATATAATATGTTATATATATACATAAAAAATATATCTATTCCTACATTTAGTTGTTTTTGTTGGTACACCTATACGCCACGGTGTATATGTATAAATACCATACATAGATGTTCATGGAAACTCGTTTTCCTTCAAGTAGCAAAGGTGGCAAGGTGGTGGCGTCTTCCACAGAGGTACTCAACAAAATGGACACCACCTGAGTGCTCCAGAAATCACCACGTGAGCGTTTTTTTCAGATTTGCCTTGATCTACTAAGACATGTCATGATGGTAATCATCAACTACCATGGGAACCCAAAACCTTCTTTTTTAGGGCTTATAACCCATATATTGGGGGTTAAAACCTTCATTTTTTCATGGTTTTGGGGTCCAAGGGTAGTGACCAGTTGGTGGTTGAACCAACCCCTTCGAAAAATATGATCGTCAAATTGGATCATTTCCCCCAAGTAGGGGTGAACATAAAACATTTGAAACCACCACCCAGTCATCATATTGTAAACTGTTCATCAACATCATAATCTTTATCATGAGAATCAATTGAGAAGCCATGTACCTAGAAATCTCAAATTAAATACTGTTTCTTTCCCAACTGGGTATGTTCCTATTTCCTTCCAACCTGTTCTTTTTCTCTTCTATCGATTCCCCTTGACCTTTACCAGTTGAGCCTAGGAAAACACGCTCGGATGTAAAAATATCTGCACCCATACAATTCATGCCTTGAAATTGGAGTTTCTCACTCCCAAAAAAAAACAGGTTTGAACAGGTTCCAGGATCTTCCAGGCGTCAAAAAAAGTTGACGAATTCTATACTTAAATCCCCATGGATGTGCCTCCAATTTTATATATTCCAAATATCAAACCATCTTGGAGCCGCCCATGTTTTTCCATTGAAGGCCGCTACCCAACTTGAATGCTCAGGGATTTCTCAGGGGCATTCCTGGGTCAACACCAACAAAAAGCTGCTTATAGTGCTCAACCCTGCAAACCAGTTATCTCATTTCCTCGTCATTTGGAAAATTTATAGTGAAAAGTCCATCTTTCGGCTCATGTGCTAACCCACGAATCGCACCAACCAGGAAAAAAACACATATCAACCAGTTTTGTTTGTCAACAAAAAGGCACATCGTTCAGAACACCCTCACCGAAGACTACGGCGTAGAGTTGTGGGAAATCGGAGGCTGTGATAAAGGCCATTGGTGCCTTGACTCCAGGATTCCAAGATGCAGCAAAAGGGAGAGGCGGAGACTACCAGGACTACAAATCCAATGATGAACCGATAGGGACATGCAGGGCCCTTATAAATGGCCGAAAATAAAATTGCTAACTGGATTTTTCTATCCCAAGAAATTCAACCAACCACAAGATGGGATTCCTACCAGTTGTAAGTAGGGTGAAATAACTCCACTTATGGGGGTGAAATAACCCCAGTTGCCCATTTATAAGACCATTCATATGGGTCCAATAACTCAGCAATTGGCCCCTACAATGGATTTATCGGGCCCCTACAAATGGCCTTGAAAATAGGTAACTGGGGCCATAATCCCCCTCAGTCGAGTTAAAACCCTACTTATAACTGGATCCGGGGCCCACCATGTGAAAAAGTCAACACTTTCGAAAAAGCTTGGCATCTCCCGTTTTTCCTGTTTGTTCCAACAAACGAAACCCTAGAAACAAAAACAGGAAAAATCCCACTGCACCAGGGAATATCATGAATTCCCAACCACATATGACTCTCCAACAACAATCCTTGGAACTGGTATTCCATCAAATTGCTTCCATATATTTGGTCAGTTCCGCTAGGAAGCAAACACCCCTTCAAGCAGGTGGACCCCCCAAAAAAATTCTCTTCCCACATGCAATACGGCAAAAAATCTAGCCCGCCCCAAGAAAATAGGCCGAGACCCAAAAAGGAAACTATAGTATTCCAACTCCAACCATCGATTTTTTTTCATGTGCAATATGCACAGTACCAGGGAGTGTAATCAACATCAAGATCCCCCTACAAGGTAGGCCCCTACTAGTTATTAATAATGGACTTATAAAAATCCCCTATGAATTTAGTCTAAAACCTAATCCCCCGAGGTCTGGACCCTGGTGACAGGTCCTAACCTTGGTACCTTGGTACCTGGACCATCCCTGACCATCCTTGACCAACCAAGGTGCCACGGTGTCTGTGGAGGCTAAGACTGAAGCTAAGACTAAACGACTTTGCGCTGGCAATTGGAAGGAATTGCCATTGGGCCTTGGGATTGATTTTTTTGTTACCCTTGGCCGCCTCGTCTTCCAGTCATACTCAGGTGAGTTTGGTCATTTTGGGTGAGTTTTTTTTTGGGGGGGCGGTCTAAATACCTCCAAACCCAAGATGTTTGGAAGCCTAGGGTTGGAAGGAACCGATTTTGGAACAAGAAGAATTGGAGATGAAGGGTTTGCGCCTTGAATTTCAGGACTTTGGACCTGGAAATTGTCAATGATCTTGCTTAATATTTTTCTATTTAGAGTTCTTATCATGTATTACCCTTCCAAATACCTCATGAAGTTTGTTTTTTTTGTGAGTTTTTGGGAAGGTTTTGGGGGTCTAGTCATGGTAATCATATTTCCCAACCTGTCTGCTTGGAAGATTTCCGGAAAAAAAAACAGTTTGGCGAGCGTTTTGGAAAAAACAGTTTCATGATTCAAGTTCGTAATGTTGAAGAAATCCTGCTAACCAAACGATATGGTGAATATAGTTGGTGGTTGAACCAACCCCTTCTTCAGTTTTTGGGGTGAAAACAAAAGATGTTTGAGTTGCCACCAACCCAGGTGAATATTCCATTGTTTTTAAGACTGCATTTTCATCTGACAACTGCTTCGGTGGAATTTGAAGGAACCATCCACCGTTTGAGGTGAAAAAACCCACAATTTCAACTGGGTCACGTCTTGTTATTCCGTACCCCTAGGCTTCCAACACTTGGGTTTGGAGGTATTCGGACCCCCAAAAACCATGCCCAAAAGACGTTTCCCCTGAGCAGGTATGACTGGAAGACTAGGGTACATGTTCAACGATGGCGAATCTTCATATCATCTCTGTTTCTTGATTCAACTGCTGAGCCGATCCATTTTCAAATATTATATGCACAAAAAATGAATTAAAACGACCCAGCATTTCATTTTCCCAGCGCCCAAAATCCTTGGGTGTTGGAAACCGACTGAAGCTTGAAGTCCCCAATTTTGACACCAAAAATTGGTCATCCAACTTCAAGTCGCAGTGGACTCAATTCATTTGATCCGTGAAAAAGGTTGCAATCCCCTAAAACGTCGAGAAAGGTTACTTTGAAGAAAACAACATGTGCGAAAGTAACCGTTTTGTTTGTTTAATTGGCTGAAACACGACAAAAAAGGGGTTCCTACTCCCAATGCTTGGCATGCAGATATTCATCCGCGGTAGATCAAACTTGAGCAAACAAAAAAAAACTTCAAAACATATACCCTGGAAGTCAAGCCGACCATTCAAAAAATAGTCCCCTAGAATTGTTGATTATAAATGCCTACTAAGATAACGTGCCTTTCCAAAAAGAGGGTTTATTTAATGGTCTTTGGACTCCTAGGGTATGTGGTGGGCATTATAAGTGACCACAGGATTTCGAGTCAGGCAAAAAACATCAATGTTTCACCAATGCCCTTGAATATTTTTCACTTGGACCGGTGATCCAGGAAAACACGGACCACAATGGATATGTTGCTGGCTATCACATAGGATCCATGGGACTGATATATTTACCTACACGTTTACCATGAAAATCAACCTCACACATGGATCCCTTGGATCCTATGGCTAGCCAGCTACTTCAACCTCGCAAATGGTAAAAAACTTCTCAAATGCACTCTCACATTTCCATCATTTTCGATCAGTGGAAGCTAATAAACGAAAGGATGGTCTTGTTGGTTGAAACATATGGGTGTTTCCAAAAATAGGGGTACCCCAAAATGGATGGTTTATGATGGAAAACCCTATTAAAATGGATGATTTGGGGGTACCAATATTCTTGGAAACACTCATATCCAAATGGTGAAGTTTGGGACCATATAAATCCATATATATATCAAACCTGGCGTTTTAGTGCCCAACCTCGGACAAATTGCTCATTTGCTCCCCACGATATGCACCAAATAAGATATATACGTTATGGTCAATATTCAATTTTAACCACCTCAAAAATTCAAGGAAACCCAACTCAAAACCCTTCAATCTTCGACTCCAAAAAACCATCCGTGAAACATCCACTGCCGGGCAACGGATGGATGGTAAAGAATTCGGAACCGAAGAAGATGAGGAGGAAAATGCCAACCTGGGTTACCAACGTTAAACGCCCACGATTTGGTTCAACGAGCTGGAAAGGGCCATGGCACCATTTCGACATCCCAAGGTTTGACAGTCAAGCCATGAAAGATATCCATTGATTCATAACCCCTACCAAGGGGACGAGGTATAAAACTATCAAAGGCTCCAGTCTTTCTTCCAGCGAAAAAAAACTTCGAAAAAAAACACTCTGGATATCTATAGATGATTGTTTGTATTGCTGAAAAAGTGCTTCTCAATTCGTTAGAGGATCTCAACTTTTGCGCCAGTTCCAAAAGCTTCCACACCTTTCAGCAGCATTTCCCTTCGATATTTACAGATCAAGACGGCTCCTTTTGCGACCGTGGCGATGGGGCCTCGTTCAGCCATCTATACATCTACAATCCAAAAGTCACGCGAAACATGTTGTCATACTGATGTGGATGTATAACTTCCGAACCAAAAAAGACATGAGAATCGCCGCACAGGCATTTAATGAAATGTTCTTTGTCATCGTCATTGTGATGGAAACAGTTTGTGCCTGCAAGCCACCAGTTGTTGTAGGCTGAATGGTGGCCCTGTGCAAGCCGTATCTCTTGGCAGTGCCTGGTGGTGTCATCGATGGTCACAGAGAGATTACCAAAAACTGCGAAGTTGAGCTCTGATGGCAGGGTTGCATACTGTGTCATCAAACCCAGCGCATTGTTTGCAGTTATACCAGCCTTGAAATCGTCTGCCACTTGCGATGATCCATGGCGCCCTGCCCTGACATCCAACATACAACCATCTACATTGCTGATCAGTCCTTCATACGGCTGCCCATCGGTGATGGAGTAGCTTGTTTCAGCGAAATACACTGATTGCACACAATCACCTACAATACCTGCAAGTGTCACAGAATCACCTGCAAGTGGAGTCACAGAATCACCTCCAAGATCTCCAAGTGGATTCCAAAATTTAACATAGTTGTCTTGCAGCTTGGTCTTGCCCAGTGGTTTCTGAAGTGCACAAGCTGCATCATCTGCGCGTTTTGTGGCCGTGATACCGATACCCAACCAAACCACCAGGTGCTTGAAAACCGCAGCAAAAGACATGTAAGAGTTTGTTACGGCACTGGCAAGTTGAAAACTCTAGGGTTGTAGGAATCATGGCTTGAACCAAATCAGCTGGTTGGTGATTTGGATCAGTTGACAAAACTGACATCATATTTCGGATGAGTTCTTCGATTTCAAGTCATGAAACACCGAAGCTGGAAGAACTGTTTCGAGTGTTTCTGCACGCCAAAAAACGGGAAAAATAAACGTCAACCGTCAACCCTTCAAGTCCACACGGCAAAACGGGGGGTAGCCACTGGGACAAAAAGATGCAAATCTTGGACAACATATTCACGGTTTCAATCACCACTAGTCACTACTCTTTCTCCAAAAATCATGGAAGTGGAAAATGGCTGTAGTTGAAAGGTAAGTAACGGTAAGTACTACAATTCGAGAGACCCAGTTGTAACTTCCATGATTATGGGAGGGAGGGTACCCCCTGGAAAAAAAAGGTTGAGACCCTCCAAAGAAACAAACATGAAGCCCATCCCTTCAACATGATTTGAATGCATCTGTTTTTCCAACGGTTTTCAGAGGGACCTGCATTGCCGAAAAAAGAAAAAACGCATCATCCCGGGGGAGACTTTGTTTTCTTCATTTTGAACTTCCGTAGGTATACCTCGGACCTGGGGGAAACGAGTGTTTTCTTAAATCTTGAGCTGGAGACAGTTGAAAATCGCCATCATCTTACCTAAACTTGTGGTGCATTTCAGTCACAGCCGGTTTGTGATTCAAAAAGAACAACCACGGAAGAAACAAAAAAGGAGAATACACTGATACACCTCCCAAATTCAACATGGAACCTGGAAATGATGGTTTCCAATAGGAATCTCCTTTTCAAAGGGGCCCCCATTTTCAGGTTCCATGTTTGTTTTGGGGGGTGTAGGTCTCTGAATACGGATTGCAATGATAGAAGAATCCCGCTTGCCTGGAGGGTAGTATAATACAACCCTGTGGTATAAGACCCTTTTTTTCTGTGCACCAGAGAGGTTACCTAAAACTGCAAAACACTTGGCACTTTTCAGTAGATTCTGAGCCATACACCCTTGAAAAATAAGGGGTCAACCTCCAGAGGTATCACCAAATGAGAAAAACATATCATTTTCACAACCTCCACTTGGGCGGAGGAAAAGGCAGTCTGTCCTATAGTTTTCCAACCGCTAAATTCATCGTGGGTCATTTTTGGACAGGATCTTCCCATGCCTCAACAACATCCTAACAAGGACGGGTCTCCGGCTGACGGACCTTATACGGGATGTGATCATCAACAAGTCCTTGATCTTCTCATTTAGCAGGAAAATACATTCTGGGCTCCAAATCGCTTCCCCAACATCATAGGGTAAAACATTATAAATTTATATCACAATCGCGCTGGTTTTTAGGTCAAGCCGGTCAAACTATTTAAACAAACAATTCGCTGAATTCATACTTATTGGATCATTAGTTGGATGATGTTACAATGTTCGATGGTGAAAATCTGAAAAAATGTCCAATCTTCTTGGGAATGATTACTATCCGAGCAAGAAACCACGCGGCATGTTTCTTCTCACTTCTTTGGGGTTAAAAGTCCAGTTAGTTGTTCAATTTCAACAAACATCATCAGTCATGCTAGTAGAAACCAATATGTTACCGTGATATTTCTTTTTGAAGGCCTCGTTTAGACTTCAGCTTTTGGTATGACTCAATAACAATTGGAAGAATTCGACCTAAAAAACACTGTGGGACCGTGGGAGACAGTGGTTCCCATGACTTCATCAGAATTAGCTGAGGAAAAAACACATCATCATCATCATCACCATTTTGTGGGGTTACAGTAAAACATTCGCCACTTTGACACCCCATGTTTTTCACGATAGTAGGTCCCCATGTCATGCTTGATTTCAAGGCAAGAACTGATCTTCCCAACCTTTGTCCTACTTAAGACTTGGTTTTTCGTAGAAGCAAACATTATACTGTAAATCATTTTAACATATTTTAACAAATACTTAACCATATCAACCTACCTAAAAGTATTGATAAATGGATTGTTTTCTATTAAAAACTTGTCTCTTAAAACTTGGGGACCAAATTGATGTATTTTAACGGCTAGATGCCCGAAACTGCCTTCTGTCTTGCCCTAAACATCCGAATAGCCTTCGTTTATTATGGTTTCAAAGAATCATTCCTCCTCAACAAAACACCGCCCCTACATTTGGATGCCTAGGGTTAAAAAACACAGAACATATACCTTTTGTCCCAGGATTACGAGGTGCCCATCATATTAGTTGCTATGACTTTTTGTCAACTTTTTCCGAGGAACGGTTCCAGTGATGCCCAAAGCAGCGATGTAGCCACCGAAACGAAAGAAGCGATGCTTATCCAGGTTGAATCCAGCAGCAAAAATGACCATAGGAAGGAGGATATAACTAAACATCTCATAGCTGAAAGATGCCTCGGTGAAAAAAAATGTGGTTTCTGCATGTAGGAAAAAATTAACTCATGGAGCAGTCGATCTTGGGACCAAACAATTTTCATGG
This sequence comes from Breviolum minutum Mf 1.05b.01, assembly GCA_000507305.1. NCBI lineage: Eukaryota > Dinophyceae > Suessiales > Symbiodiniaceae > Breviolum > Breviolum minutum. Next base: position 206,890 of record DF239539.1, read on the forward strand.
CAAGGCAGTTTTACCATGCTTTACCAACAACCTATTGCATTATTCATGTCAATACCTATGAAATACCTTTCCAGCTGGTTAAAAAACTTGTACCCTTCTCAAACACAAAAATATATACCCTCCCTAAAACTACAGTAGCTTGCCACTGAAAAAATAGGGCCGAAAGTGTCACGGTGTCCCCGTTAGTGGCGACAGGGTGGAGCCCAAAGAATCACAACCCCCCCAACAGCACTGGGATCAACGATTCCTAAATGGTTCCATCAAAAATTGAACGGGACCTTACCAACGGACCCCTAAGGAAGTTGCAATCAAGCTATTAGATACTCAGGTTTGTTCGGGGTCCGTTCAGTGGGTCCTGTTGGAGATTTCTTGGAATGGTAGGTCAGGTGCGTGCTTTCATGTTTTTACAGCTGACCTAATAATTTCGCTTGTTTCAACATGCTCGTTGCCAAGTTTCCATGGCCAAAAATGTGGGTGAAGATTCGACCCAAAATTTGATAAACTCTGTTTTGGGTAGGATTCCCTTCCAATGCACGACCTTTCCGGGTGCTTCTTTCCAGGTCACTATAAATTCCCCACAAAATAATGATCTTGTCCTCTAGTCCTCGGGATGATGCACCTCTTTTCAACTTTCCAAACCCCTGGAGGTTGGAGGAAGACAACATTGGAAAATCATCACCCCAATTTTTTGTTGCCGCCATGAAAAAGGGCCATTTGGAACGGGTCACACAACCCAAGGGTATTAACCACGTATCCTAACTGGGATTCTGCCTCCAAGAATGGTGCCACCAGGATGCTGCGCGTCCGAAGCAAATTTGCATGATGTATCCGGCCACTAAGCCAACTAGCACAGCAGCACCAGTCTCATGAAGGACATGACAACGCTCAAATACCTAGGATGATGATGATGATGATGATGATGATGATGATGATGATGATGATGATGATGATGTGTGCCCAACCCCCCTCCAAAAAAAAAGTCACGTGATATTCAAGCAAATGAAAAATTGGTTGGTTCATATATGGGTCTTTAGAAATCGTGAATATAATATATTCATATATAAATATATATACATATACTCCTGATAGAAAAGGGTGCAGTAGTTTCCAGCAGGAACAGTTGAAACATCCAGCATCTGAAAATAAGCATTATGGCTATGAATGAAATATTAGTTGATTGCTGATTGTACAGTAATCCTTTTTGCACAGTAATATCATGATGGCCATATGGTTGTATAATATATATATATATACCAAACGGGCTTGTATAATCCCCTTGTTTGGTATAGTTCTTCATCTGTATATATATATATACACGTGTTCTTAACCACTTTCAAGATCAAGTGCGTTTTTTTTTTTTCGATGATTGACTCTCTGGGGCAACCGACTTTTGTTTTTGCGAAGATGTGTTGATTGAAACATCCAACGCCATCAAGCAGTAAACAAAAACTCTTCCTTTCCATTATAATACTGGTTGTTTACGAGGAATAGGGATCCTTATAGAATCTTAATGGATCTTAATGGTTTATTACAATCCCGACATAACTGGGTAGTATAATCCCTGATGTAACCAAACCAACAGTTTTTTTTCATTGCTCAAGTATCACGCGGGGACTCTTGTCAATCTGAAAGCTTTGATTTCTGTCATGTGTTGTTCTGTTTTGTTCCAAATACACCCAACATAGAACTTGAAAAGATGGTTTGGAAGATGATGTTCCTTTTCCCCAGGCGTCCCGAAAACTCTCAGGTCCAAAATGTTAATCTCCCGGGGGTGTATCTTGGCAACGAAGTTGTTATATTCTTAGAAAGGACCGTTGCGAAACTGTCCACCCACGGCTTCAAATTCCTTCCCCAAAGTTGATTCTACATCCAATCTCAAAAAGAAACAGCTATCGGTGCCTCGGCCATTCCCATAGCATCCATGGGACAAGTTATATTTACTGTACCGATCCATGGTCAAATCTAAGGCAAATGGATCCGGTACATTAGTACCAGTCCCATGGGATCCTCTCGGATTGGTTGGTCGTTTCGGGCAGCCCATCTAGTCATATCCAACCTGCTTGCGGGTCCGGGTCCAAGGTACATAGCTCCAACCGATGTAGGCCAATAGCAACAAGACACACAAGAAGTCCTCGACCTGATGGTCCCCCCGCTGATGTTTTTGGCCCGGCCATGTCTTCCAACATGTGGGGCCCAAGGGATGCTGGTGATTAACCACTGATTGAAAAAGATAAGTGTTCTTCAAATTAGATCATTTTCCCAAGTGCACCACCAGAGTGAACATGTCAGCCACCAGAATCAATAAGTTAGCCATTTTGACTGGCATCCGTCGAAGGGGGATAACTCCGTCAAGGATCCATCAAAGATGACAAAGAAACACAGGGACAAACAAACAAAAAAAGCAACCAAACAAACAAAAAACAAACAAACAAACAAACAAACAAACAAACAAACAAACAAAGCAAGCGAGATCTATATATAGTTAGATGATTTCCAGAAAGCTGCACTTAACAAATGCCATGAACTTTTTTGTTGTGACTTGCTAGAAAAGAGTCATCAAAAAAGAGTGACATGAGGTCATCAACAAGTTACGCAAAAACCATAGGATCCATGTATATGGTATGAGTGATTGAAACTACCGTTGAAAAAACAATATGTATATATATATATGCAAGAACATTTTATACCTTTCATGGAGTAGTTGGGGATTAACCGATCAACACAACCACATGACATTCAAAACAATATGTATATATATAAATTATATTTAAACATATGTCAATAAAACAGTTGCTGTTCAGAAATTCAATATTCAAAGTGGTTTGATAAACTAAAATGGCTTTGCCAACGTTGAATAGGTACTCTGCATAAACTAAGACTACTTTCCCAAACAAAGCCTACCTTGAAAAGGGCTTCTCCACTTAATTGGTAATGCTTCAGACCATCTACATACTCAAGGCTAAATCTTCTCAACGACTCAGGAATGATGAGAAGCAACACCTTATGATCAAACCCTAGATATCCAAACAACTACACTTCCAAGGTGTTTTAGGGTATGGTCTTTGTCAGGGAAACACAACAAACACAACAACAACTCACTCAAAAAAACAAAACAGCACCACTTTTGGTATATATATATATACATATATATATCTTCCCAAGAAAGAACAACAAAAAACAACCCCCGTTTTATTACTTTAGGTGCAAAAAACCCTCATCAATTTGTGTTTCAAAAAAGCACCCGGACATGCCATGGCTGCTTTCCCAAGGTACTCCAAAGACTTGATGCGTCCGGCCACCACCTGCATCCTCGGAATTTGTCCCGTGTGGAATTTACCTATATGGTTTGTTGTGGTAAATGGAAGCCGGCCTTCCACTTCCATGAGAATTCAACGCATGTGGGAAAAAAAACTAAAAAAAACGGTGTCTTTGCAAAAAAAAATGCCACTTCCATGAATTGCTATGATTTTAGTTTCACGTTTTTTTTTGATTTCTAAGATTCTTTGGCTGAAGTTTGAATATGATCTGATGCGATGAATCTTTCACCACTGCCATCCAACAGTATGAACATGTCTACGAACATTCGTGATGCTTGAAAGAATCCAGAGCTTTTCAGCATATCTAATATGGCTGCCGAAAGCTACAAGTTTGATGACTGTCATCCAAGGTGTTTGGATGACGTTTCGGGGGCCCGTGCCCATCATGCCTTAACCGGCACCAGTGTAGCGATTCCCATGGAATATCACATGAATTCTATGCGGCTTTAATTCGCAAAACAACACATACACACATTACTATCACCCTTGAAAAACAGGCGCAGAAGTCTCCAAGAAAAATCATGAAAAGTCCAAGTCTCCGATGTTCTAACCTGTAATCCACACGATTTCCCTTTGCCTCGGCTGGTTCCGAGGTGAATTGCTTCCTCCGTTCCCAGTGGATAATTTTTAACGGGACTTGACATAGCCCAAAAAAGTTGAAAAAAAACACCACACATACCAAAAACCTAAGAAGCTACTTTAGGTTGCCCGGGCACTTGTGGACTTATAAGTAACTTATAATGGACTTATCTTGAACTTATAAAACTGTGAAGTTATGGACTTATAAGTTACTTATAAGTCCATTGTAAGTCCCTAAGTTCTTCATAAGTTTTTGGATTGTTTTTTGAGGAAAATTGAGATCGGGGAATCAGCGCCTTTATTTTACTGTTGTGGACAATTTTTTGCTCAGTCTATGAAACTTACCGAACCGTTATCATTGGCACGGTGACACACTGGTAATCCCTAAATAGCGTTTTTTTCTGCATGGATACACGCAATAGCATCCACTTTGGCGTGCCAGTGCGGAATTGGGCTATTTCTAGCGCACTTTCTGTCCTTCATGCACGAGAAGGGAACCTGCTGCATGAATTCCACATAGGATTTTCACTGTAGAGTCTTTGTTTAATCGAACAATTTGATTGCGTCGCACCATTTGCAGGGGAAAAACAAAGCTTGCGCCATGGTAGGAACACCCCCAAGCTGCAAGCAAGGGCAATACAAAAACTGCGAAGCCTCCAAGTCAAATGCTGCATCCAAAAGGTTATAAAGACATGCAACCAAAAAACTCCGCGGACATTTCGCGGACATCGTACTTCCCGCGGACATCCAATAGGAATAGTGAAAACCACCAGAAAAAATGAGGTTAGATGTTGGCCTGTCTTTTGCCTGAAGATGCCGCGGACATCCATCCCCGCGGACAAGTTAGGTTGCACCTATTGATATTTTTTTCCGCGGACATTTTCGGACATCTCGCGGACATCGCGGGGATGTCCTCTATTGTTCTTCTAAATCGACTTGCATATATCTTAATTCTGGGAATTATCATTGCAGTGGTTATTATAGAGAGGTTACTTGAGAAAGTAGTCTTTATGTCCGCAGGCAATCGTCTTGGATGCCAATATGCATCCTTGACCCTTTTCGATTTGGTTCAGACCAAATTTGCTCGTCCAGCAATTGCAAAATTCCCGCGGCCTCATCCGAACTAAGATTGTCGATCACTTGAAGCAAAACCATGGCTTGCTTGCCTTCGATGTCGCCATAGCTGGGCAATGAATGCAAACCAACCAGAAACGTCTGACTGGCAAGCAACTCTTTTGTCAATGCCTTTGCAGATGACACATATATGCCAGCTTGAGCCACAAAATCGCAATCAGCATATGTTACAAATCAAACTTGCATGGATTTCTGCGGAGAATTTCAACCAACCACTTCCATTCATCAGAAAATGACACTTCCAAAAAAAAACGTAAGTTCAATGTAAGTTCAAGTAAGTTCAATGTATGTTCATATGCTTGAGATATGTCATACTTATAAATTACTTATAACTATCATATCTAGGCCATTACTCACCTGTAAAAAGTCATGAACTTACATCGAACTTACATGACTTACAATGTAACTTATGGACTTACAACTCCACTTGTAAGTTACTTCTATCTTCACAACTCCAAAGGCAATCTAAAGTAGAGAATGAATATGGCCCAAGTTGATAGAAATGGATCAAGAAAACGTTGATAAGATGGTTAATATATACAAGTATTGTTTTTGTATTTGCTGTGACCAGCTATTCACGATATCCATATGCAAAGCCTGCATCTAGTAGGTACTTTGCACCATTACTTTTAGATCTTTTAGTGTGAATTTCTTGAACCCTAAGGATCCAGATCTGTCCTAAAAAAGGGATATCTACAATCCTATTCTGGGGATGGGATTTGACCATCAATCCTACTCTAGGGATGGGTCTGGATTCTTAGGGGAAACAAATGTGGGGGCAATGTGGTGCACCTACCACTGCCGATAGCTCAACTGGCCGTCTGCAAAAGATAAACAACGAAAACATCAATTGGAAACAAAACTCAAATATGATTCAAAGCTCTAAAATACAAAACTAGTTGGTGGTTTCAACCCATCTGAAAAATATTAGTCAAATTGGATCATTTCCCAAGTTTTAGGATTTCAAATATTTATGCACTTCTAATTATACATTTCGTGTGTTGGAAAAAAATCCTGGGATCATCCATTTGTAAAGGAGTCCCAAAACATCGCCACAAAAAACAGAGGGCTTTTTCTAGAATTACCCTCCCTGAAACTAACATAGCCCCTAAAAATGGTGGTTTCCAAGAGGAATCTCGTTTTCCAGGGGTCGATTGTCAGGGGCTATGTTAGTTTCAGGGAGGGTAAATCCCCATTGCTCTCTGGCCTCAGATTTTTTAGAAAACTAATATCAGACTTGAGACCCCCACAGGTTTTTGGAAGCATTTTTGGGTGGGTAAAATGGTCATCATCTCTGGGTGAAAAATCATGCCAGCCGCCAGCCATAGCACATTCCCCATAGCTTCAAAAATTGGTGATCATTCCCAAAAATTCCCGAAAACGTCAAATATTGGATGCATGGAAAAAAAATCTCTTTCAAATTGGTTGCGATGTGCCCCAAAAAATCTAAAAAAGGAGACTATCAAGGGATTTCTTGGGTATGATAAGCCATAAATACCCACTTTTTATATTGGGCTTATAATATATATGGACCATGGATATATATGGGGATTTCCCATTTTAGGGTACGTTGGGATCGGGGGTTTCCTCCAACTATCCCCCTGAGACTACATGTTATGAACCTCCCGAACCTTAGACATCCAGCGTTAATACCCCAACAAAGAACACCTCATTTATATGTGCAATCCCAGAATCCCAGGCTATCAACAGAAAACACAAAGTCAGCACCTTATATAATTTATATATCAATCAAGCCAGTTCTAGGGGGTAATGAATTCCAATGACTTTGCTCACCTATTGCGGTTACATCCTGAAACTGGCTGAAACTTTTTTTAGTGACTCAACAAAAATGCGATCACCATACACATTATTCTAATGCATGTCCATTAAGAATCGCATCATTCACTCCAAGCCGAATCTATCAAGAATCACATCCTTCACATCGTCCAAGTGACAGGTAGGAAAAACGGTAAAAGGAAAGGAACTCTTCCAATCCACACAGAACACATCATATTTTGTTCCAGGTTGAATCCTGTCATTGTCGGAATCTTGGATGATGTATCCTTAGGTGTCTTTTGTTGTCGAAGTGGTGGGTTCGTTTTAAATGAACCTTTCGGTGTAAACCTATGGCAAATGCATAATTCCTAAATGTATATACATGTATCATATCCCAATTGATTGAACATCTGCGTCTACAAATAGAATAGAGTACTGTGGATACAAAAAGATGAAACGTACTGTATATCTATATACTATATGTATAACACCCGTTTTTCAATATAGATATACAAACATAAGATATGTATACATAGTATGATCCCATGGTTTCCTCTTTTCAACATATACTAACATGTTCCATAAATTTACTCTGCTCTCAACTAGTAACTAGTACTAGTGGAAAAAAAACAGCACAAGGATGATGAATCACCAGGATACCTCAATACCTCATACCTCCATATGTTTTTGGAACCGGGTGACAGGAGACAGGTTGTTAGGAACTTGTTAGCCAATTATCTCCTAAGTGAAAGTTATGTAAGAGGTGAGTGAGTGTCAGTTGTTTAGTTGGATTCCTCGTTAGTTGGCTAGTCATCTTCCAGTCATCTTCCAATCGACTTCCTTCCTTACTAATGATACGAGTACTCGTTCCCCCGACAAGATACTCACTTTCTTCTCTTACATTCCTCATTGGGACACCAGCTATTCGTTTGTAAACATGCAAAACGTGGGAGAACTGTTTCGAACGGTAAATTCATGGATCCACAAAGCCGCATACCTCCATTGATGTATGCGGCTATTTCTCCCAGAGGTTACCTCAGTTCTGGCCTTTTTGAGGATTCACTGTAGAAAAACAGCTGGGCCAAGGTGGGCCCCAAAAAGTGGCCGAAAATGGCCGTAATGCAAGGGTTTTTCGCGGTGGAAAAACCTCTATAAATGGAGTTATTCCACCCCACTTATAACTGGTAAGGGGCCCACCTTGTATGTAATCACATCATTTCCAGGTCCAAAAGACATATCATCCAACATCACAGGACATGTTGCTTTTGTCTCGTGCCAGTGGAAAGTACGAAGTAAGCAGGGATCCAAAATCAAAAATGAAAAATTACATTTATTTGCCTCTTCCTGGGACGGGGGCTACACACTAATCATCATTTACAGTACATACGTCTATCATGAGAATATACATGAGCTAGATGAAGGTAAATATCCCACACATGGATCATGAACGGCAGATGCCTCGGCGGTTGGTCCACCAACCCAAAGGTCTATCCTATCCCATGATTTAATGGTTGCTTAATAGGGACCCCAGCAAACAGCTTTTGAACAATTCATTTCATAGGAGCTATCTCTACCAGCTATCTCTATCATAAATACATGTATATATATATATATATATATATATAAGTCATATGTATATAAATATAAGTTATACGTGTGTTGAAACCATATATCTATAGTTTATATAAAATATGCCAGTATGATCGTGTTAGTGTACTGCACCTGCCCTACAAAAATCAATCCACCAGGGATTTGTTCGTTACAAAACGCTCTTGACTTTGCAAGATTGTGCTGGCTATTCTTGAGGGTATTCAAAACTTACAAACTTCTTGCGGTCCAAGACGCTACATGTCTTAGACTTGTCACAATTCACTGCAACCAATGAGGTCATGGATAGCCAAGTGGGAGCAACCTCTCGATTTTCTTGGTGAAAAACTGCTGTGCATGCGATGTTGGCGGCGCCGCTGCTTCCAGAACTATTTCCTCGACTGCAAACTCCGTTACCCAGCGAAATAGTTAAGTTTTTTTCTGATCTAATTCGGGATACTTTTGGGTCGATCATCTGGAAAAAAAACACAAATCTTTCGACATGATTCCAGGGGGTCAATCATTATGCAACAAATTTCACCATTTGGGGGTCGATCATCTGGGAAACCAAAAACACGACTACCTAGTGAATCTTTCTGGAAATTGGGTTCAATGCGTAGTGCTGTCTATACATCATTCATCATCATCCTAAATCTCACGGTCAAACCGCTCCCGACATCGTGTAACCCGAGTGGTTCTTCGAACTGGTGCTGCGATCGGATCATGTGGCCCGTTTTGTGTTGTGTTTGACTCGACTCAAAAAATCTTTTGTTTTTGGCAAAGGAAACAAGTTATGGACTAGGTATGACTAAGTTACCTGCAAATTTGAAACACAATAAGCACATCGTTATGACCAAATATGTTTGGACCCAGAACACAAGGAGCTATGAAACACAGATCTCATGTTTTTTTTTGCCATATGAAAACAACCTCATTTCCGAATGTAGGAATTTGGAACCTGGATTGTCTGGCCACCCCGGCGTTGAAATTATTGAGAAAAAACAGATCCATTCATGGGAACAAATACACCTAGTATTGATATTGAAATTGGAAATGAACGATAGGTACATATATACTGAAATTTGAACATATTCATACACAGATTCTCATTCTACTACAGTATTATTGGGTCTATCTCTGGCCCACTAATAGCACAAACTTGCTATGAAGAAGGAACTGTTGTATCTTTTGGTACCATATAACACACTCATCCATTTCCACCCACATTCCCTCAAATCCCGTTACTGTTAGTGAAGCGTCCGAACTCCACCAGAACGCAAACGGAATTCCGCTGTGGTGGTTCATCACGACACCTTACATGGAAGATCATCCCAGTTAGTCAGTCGTGATCAGAAGGGAGTGGGTCAGGTGATTCAATACTGACTGAATGAACTCGTTGGTTTTTCCTCAGTTTTATGAGGGTCCGTGTGGCTTGCAACCCCCAGAAAACAAAAAACCAATCCATCAATGCTATATATCCCATATAGAATCTATGTATATTTACTGACATTTCCTAGTTGGTGGTTTCAAACATATTAGTCAAATTGGGAATCTTCCCCAAATAGGGGTGATTTTTTTTTGAAACCACCACCTAGTTTGGTGGGACCAGACTCACTTAGGTCACCACAAAACGACTCACTTAGGTCACCACCCAAAGAGACTCACTTAGGTCACCACTTTTCGACTCACTTAGGTCACCACAGACAACAAAACTGTGAGAGGGTTGTCACTGGAGGCCACTCACTTAGGTCACCTCACACGACAGACTACATACCTTTAGGGTGAGACATGGGGAGATGGGGACAACCCTTTAGGTTTTGGGGGCTGGGACATGGGAACTTGGGGTTTAGGGGTGGGACTTGGTTTTGGGGGCTGGGACATGGGTTTAGGGGCGGGACTCGGGGACAACCCTTTAGGTTTTCGGGGCAGGAGCTGTACTACCTACAAAGTCGCTCACATCCTGCATGTGCACCTGTTACCCCTGAATCCCAGGGTAACCAGTGCTCCGGCTACCACTGAAGAAAGAAACTGAGATGAGATCAACGCACTGCAACCATGTTTTCCCGCGACAAATGCAACGAGTAGGGGGCAGCGAGTTCACAGCTACCCTTGAAGGTGAAAAGCATTACCATGACACATGATCTACAAGTCAATCAAACGACATGACAGGTGACTTCAAATTCAACAATTTACAATGCGGTGAGCAACAGGTGTCATCCTCCAACATCACCAAATACTGCACCTGCCAGGTAAAAAACATGTCATGATTGAGGGCATGATTGATCCTTGTGCGTGAGGCCATCATAGAAGTCTACACGTCTGCTAAGTCTTTGCACGCACTCGCGCAAGCGTAACGAAGTCTGTCACATGGAGGCGATCAGAGCGAGTAAAAAGTCGGCGCTCGGAGCGAGCAAATTCGCGGCGCTCAGAGCGATGCACTTCCCTAGTTTGGTTGTTTTTGTTGGCAAATGTCTTCGCAAACATCAGGAGCAACCGCAGGACTTGGGCGGTTTTGGGTGCAAGAAACTGCTCACTGATCCTCATGGAAAACCACTGCTAGGTTGTATTGCCATACCGCCATGCTGTTTTGGGGGGCATAAAATCCCCCATCACTAACAGAAAGTGAAGGTTAACAGGGTACCCATCAAGAATCACCAGGGTATGCGAACAACTTATATAGTATCATGGAAATCGGAGGTTTCAATTGAACTGCATGATATGGCTGGTCTTCCACAACGCCCTTTCCTGATCTTCAGTTCGGGGTGGTTCACCAGCCCTTGTTTTTAAGGGAGTTTTTTTTTGTGCATTGGAGCCAAAGCATTGTGGATGGAGTTGTTTCTACCGACACCTTCAAAACCCTACGACATCAACCGTTCTCAACCATACGATGAACACATGAACATTTTGTATATGCGTTGGGGCGGTGTCGAAAAAACAATGATGCATATATGATTGGATAAACACACACATGCACATCGAAAAAGATAAACAATTTAAAGATAAGTGTCCATGAAAAAAAACAAATCCATGTTCACCTTTCCATCCTCAGTTTCAAGGGGTGCATCACCTTCCCATATAAGGTACACCACCTTAGGTCAGGTTGGAGCCCGGAAACTCGTGCAAGGTATAGTCTTCTGCGGCAACCAAAGAAGCCAAGGCAAAAAGCGGTCCATATTTCCACGCCATGGATGGCGTAGATGCCGGAAAAAAAACAACAACAAAATCACGATAATTCTGGCTACCATGGGAACCCACAACCTTGCGTGTTTAGGGGTTATAACTATCATAATTTCAGGGCTTAAAACTCCTTCATTTTTGGTATGGGCACTTGGGGGTCTTTAAAGGCAGTATCTAACCCGCGGTTTTCGAGTCAAAAAATGGCCTTGAGTGTGAGAGTTGGCTTCATTACGCATACCATCCATGTATGCTACATTTACCTACATTTGGCTGATTTTTATGGTAAATATTGGTAAATATACCATACATGACATGGTATGCGTTGTTTAGTGCTGGTTTCTTTTGGGAAGGGGGATGTAGCATTCTTGATGTACACTCCCTGAAACTAACAGCAAGTTTGCGCCTGAAAATGGATGGTTGGAAAACGATCCTTTCCTTTTGGGGCGCGGCCTATTTTCAGGTGCTGTGTTTGTTTTAGGGAGTGTATATCTTTGAACAAAAAAGAAACAATAAACCACAGCAAAACCTTCGCCAACCTTCAGTACTCAAACGCTAACCTTCGGCTGGCCAGTTGCATACAAGACCCACCTTTATTGATCTCGATCTCAAAAACGATGTGGATGTCACTAGTTAAAAAAGCATGAAAGTTAGTTACAAAGTTAGTAAATGAATGCAATTTAATTGTTGTGTATACTGTAGTAGCTATAGTTTGTATACCCACTTATCAGTGGGATATATTTCGGCTTTACCAACCTGTTGCTACAGTCAGTTGCTAACTTGACGTTAAAAAAAAAAAAACGTCACAAGTTGGGAGGATTTGACGAGACAAGTGGACTACATTTACCCCCCTGAAGACTAACATACCCCCTGAAAATTGATGGTTGTAAGATGCCATGTCCTATTTAAAGTGGTCCTTTTTCAGGGGACATATTTTTTTGGGAAAAAAACCTAGTGAACTTCAGGGATTTCATGTCGGATTTGTCCTGCTTGGGACATTTGAACCAGCTTCAATCAGCGAGTGTCTGGGCATTCTGCTGTTGCAATCATTGTCAATGTCAAGTCTGCATGAGAGGAGGACATGTATATCTAGTTGGTGGTTTCAACCCATTTCAAAAATACTAGTCAAATTGGGATGTTCCCCAAATAGGGGTGAAAATACGAAATATTTGAAACATTTTGAAACCACCACCACCTAGCTATTCTACTGTTGACGGCTGAAATCCTAGCACATTGATGTGCAAAACCTGACATGAGTACCTAGCCTTGACCCTCCAGTCGGGTGTCAACTCTCAGTCCCCAAAACTCTGTTTTTGCTGTTTTTGTTTTTTTTTTCGGGGCTCAAAATTCAGACCCAAACGAAGGATGCAGGTACTTGGGTCACCGTCACCTTTGTACTTGTATCAGTCGTGGTTTTTCTTCTTTCAGCCATCAACAGCAAAGCTAAGTCATAGTCATAGTAATCGTCAGTCATTTACGTCACCTCAAGCTGCAAGTTCATGCGAAGTAAGTGACCAATGGTGTATGATGAAGACATGTGTGGGTATACAATGAAACAAACATACTGTTGATGGAAGAAATCAGTTCAAGCCATGGTCTCGGACGTCGTGTTGATAATATGAACGTAGAACATCGGAATCCCAAAAGTTCAAAGGTTGGCCACTGAGTGTCCATCTTAGATCACCTATCTGGAATGACAAGTTCCAAGGACATGAAACATCTTGCCAAGTCCAACAAAACACTCAGTCCTCACTTCAGCTACGAGTAGCTGCTACCCTGTCTTCAAAATGGAGACCATGTTGCTTGTATTCCAACCATCTTTGTTGCTCATTTGGGTGCAGGGCGTGACGTCCTTTTTCTTAAAAGGTTCCCTGAGATGTGATCAAGCCACTGACCCCATCAACAAATCAACTAAACATCTTCAACATTCCAAAAGAATTCAATTCGCCCAAAACAAAAACGCAAAAACCAACGAATAAACAAACACACAAACAATCAACGTAACCAAAACCAACCTCAAACATCCTAAATCAACATAGACTCTAATCTGACAACGCCAGCATCATGAACTCAAAACACCCCCCATTTCTTCTCTAACAATCACCACCTCCATGATCAACTTCTTGGGTGTTTCCACCTTTGGAGTCGTCGTTTTCCACCGGATGGGGGGGGGGGGTTCCCTTGCTGTTTTTTTGTGCCTTTTCGGGCGTTCCATACCCAGAGGATCCATGTCATGTATGGTATATTTACCTACATTTACCATACAAATCAACCAAATGTAGGAACATATCCGTAAATATACCATAAAAATCAACCAAATGTGGGTAAATATACCATACATGGATCACATGGGATATGTTCCCTGGGAACCATATCTCCGTAAACAAAATTAAGCAAAACATATCATCCCAGTCATCACTGAAAAATCACCGCTAATTGAAGGAACATTCAAGTACTGGAAATCCATGGTGTTGTCCAAAATAGACATGGTGGGCCATCGTAAATGACCATAGGTTGGATATCGGATATTGGATATCCTGTCAAAATATATTTCTAACTGTACGCGTTTCGGTGTGTGTGTGTGTACACCCAACTGGCAAGTCATTGAATTTTCCGTCAAATAGACACATTGAAAAAAAAAACTATTCATCATAACGTTGATGGTTCAGAAATCCGGCTTTGCCTAGGGTTTGTTTATTGTTTGGACAAATTTCTGTTTTTCAACTAGTACCCTCCCAAAAACTAACATAGCGGATGAAAATGGGCAGGGCACCAAAACAATGAAATTGCAGTAATCTCCCAACTCCCAAACCATCCATTTTCAGGTGCAAACTTGCTGTTCGTTTTGGGAAGGGTAATATGAATGAAGCGTTTCTTATGGCAGTTTTGGGGGGGATCTTCAATCCCACTGGGCCCGCCTTCATCGCTTCCAATGACGCCTGGGCGCTTCGCGGGACGAAACCGACAGAGATTTTTGTTTTTGAGGGTCTTTGGACTACACCCCTGAAGTTTAACATGGTTCACCTGAAAATGGGGGACCCCTGGAAGTTTGGAGATTCCGAACTTGGAAACTCATCATGACTTCAGGTTCCATCCGTTAAACTTTGGGGGTGTATATAGTTTACACCCATTTGGTTCGATTCAACTTTTGGCAACTTTTAAGTTCCACTGAATTTGTTTGGTACATATGGGTGTTTCCGAAAATAATAGGTTTTTCCTCCCAAATCATCCAATTTAATAGGGTTTTCCATTATAAACCATCCATTTTGGGGTAACCCTATTTTCGGAAACACCCATATACCAACTCCAGGGCTGCCAATTTTTGTCCAAGAGTGGGGGGGGGGTGTTTCTAAATTTCACTTTACGGGGATGAGATTGCGATTGCTTACCCTCCAGTATTTCCTAACATGGCCATAAGGGATTTCACCATTTTTCCTGGTAAATACATGTACTCCCTTGAAAACTAACATGACACTGGAAAAACAACCATTTGAAGATGTATCTCCTATTAAAAATGGTGATTTTCCAATGTCATGTTAGTTTTCAGGATGGTAAATACCATCAACATGCTGGGAATCTTCCAGCCAGCTATGTTAGGAAATACTGGAGTGTAGTATGCCTGGTTTCCACCCCGTTGGATCGATGGGTTTCGGTTGCCTACGAGAGATGGCCCGAACAAAAACCTGAGTTTTCCAGTGGGGGAAGTTATAACGTTACTTATAGGGCTGCAATAACCCCCGGTTACCAATTTATAGCCCCTATAAATGGTCAAAAATAAATGGGTTTCACTGGGGTTATTTCACCACGGGGCCATGGACCGAGTCATAACCCTACTGATAACTGGTTTTTGGGCCCATCTTGTAGACATCCAAACTGAAAAGTTGCTTGAGGTATGTATGATTTATGGGTCCCATCATCAGGAAGGGTACACATTCTTAAAGTCTTATATAAATCAACGTGATATCTACGGGGCGATCCTCCAAATCGCTCGTGATTCTTAGGATCATTTCGATGCCCCAATTAGCTCCTAAAATCCAAATTCCAGCATTTGCATGCATTTGCAACTTCAAGGCTCATGTATCTCATGTGTTTTTTCCATAGAAAGCTCTCAAGACAAACACCTTGTTGTTTTGGAATCATTCAAGGTGTAACTTTACTGGCTAAACTAACCAATTCACTGCATTTCAGCTTGTTGTTCGAGGGCACCTCCTTCCCAGTTTTGGCTGAGTGGCTGATGAAACTTGGACCTGGAGACGTACACCCCCCCGAAAAACAAACATGGAAACCTGAGAAATGAACAACTGAAAAAAAAAACAAGTATATATACAGATTCATATTTGAAACCACCATTTTCAAGGTTTCATCTTATTTTTTTTCGGAGTTCATACCGTATGCCCCTGTAAACCCATCAAGAAAACACACACAAAAAAGACACCTCTAAAATGACATCATCCCGTCCCAACTAAACGCCTTCTGCAAATCGGCCGAAAGGCGGCGATTAACCCCGACACCGCGAGCCAAAGCTGGTAATACGAACAACCATCTGAGTGACTGCAAGGTGGGTAAGTTATAAATGTATAAGTTATAAACCCTGGAAATGACCTTATAAATGGGTCACTGGGGTTATAACCCCGATAAGTGGACTTATAAGTTGCCCATATACTGATAACTGGTAGGGCGCCATTCTTGTGGGTGACTGGGCGCCAGCAATTTCTATAACGAATACCTTCTGAGGTTTGGTCTTTTGGGTAGGTTTCTTGGGTCCAAATACCTCCAAAACCCAAGGTGTTTGGAAGCTTAGGGATGGATCTGCTGACGTTGTGCACTGGATTCCCGTAGTTGCCCGAGCCCGGGGGGTAAATTCTGAAGGCCCCTCATTCCTACACGAAAAACACCATGTACTCTCACTAGCTCAAGTGCCTTGTTTTCTTTGCCACAACTTACCGGGGGGGGGGTATATTCCCCCAAAACAAATTGCCGCATTCCGAAACAACACCTCGGAGGTTAAAAATAGGTATAGTTGTGAATCATAGGAAGTGATAGATTTTTTTGCCCAAAAAGAAACTGCGGCAGGATTCCAGTCAGCAATCAAATCAAATCAAGATCCATTGGGGATTTATATAGGGAACTCTGATGTTTGGGA
The DNA here is from genome assembly GCA_000507305.1 of Breviolum minutum Mf 1.05b.01. Taxonomy (NCBI): domain Eukaryota; class Dinophyceae; order Suessiales; family Symbiodiniaceae; genus Breviolum; species Breviolum minutum. The sequence continues at coordinate 223,600 of DF239539.1, forward strand.
CATATATCCGTAATTTGTAGCATGAACATTCCCTGACTCTGAATCGATTCCATGCGTCTTCCTAACCCTACTTCTATGGGATTTCTAGGCAGATTTTGGAAGACATCTTCTACGATTGATGGGACAAGCATCCACGGTAGATATATAGAACAAACTCTAAATAATGGGGAATATACATCTATTTACCATATCAAGTACCTGCTTTAAATGTAAGACTTCAGAATTATAACAAATACAAGCATGATAGAATGATAGATTCATTTGTGTTGTTGTCTTCCTAACCCCATACATCCAGTCATATCTCCTGGGAAATCGGTGTTTTTTCGGTATATTTTTGGGGCCCAAATTTACCTTCAAACCTCAGCAGCTAAAACTAGATGTCTAGGGTGAGATGTTCCTCCAAGTAGCCGCCCAATTTTTCTCCTCCACCACAATTTGCCGCCAATTAGCTTCACACATCCTGAGGGCTCAAAATCGCTGGAAAAAACGAGAAAAAACCCGCGGTTAAATGATAGAACCGTTCCCTAGAAAATATATATGTTTAGGAACTTGTGTAGATACATATATTAATATACCTGGTAACCCATTTGCCATTTCCTTTTCCTCCACTTGAAGGTCTTTTCCAATCAAAACAAGGGTCATTTAGGTTACAGGTATGTATACATGTCTCAGGCATATATGTTTCGGACTTACTATCTCGCCCTAGATAGATGTCAATAGTCTGGTACTTTAGAATGATACATCTGTAAATTAAACATACCTATGATTTTGAACGAATGCTTGCGTAAGCTGGGCGACCTATTTTGACCCCAAAGTATATTTATATCATATATAATAGGTATAACGGCATAATTCATATGACAAGCACAGTAGGGTCAAAAAAATGAATGGCTCACTGCCCCCCAACATGTTGGTCAGGGCTTAACATTCAAACCCAGCTTACCAAAGGACCAGTCCTCACTACTTTTTGTACGTATTCTATGTTCAACCTCCCGAGCTTCCAAATGTTCGGAACGAAAATTAAAATCGTTGTAAAACTCACCAACTAAAGGAGTTATTGCAGGAAAGAATCATTATTTTTTTTTAAATTAAAGAAATGGAACAAGTCTAGTCAAAACAATAACCCATGGCTACGGATTTGTTGGTAAACACCGTTCTTTCCACGGTGGCGATGCGGAAAATCACACATCCCACTCTTTTGGCTCCTCTTTCGCCCCTTAGATGATGCCTTGGCGTTCAAGGCACTGAAGCAGCTGTTGTACACATGCAGTACATCCGTTTTGGTAAGCATAAAAACCATCTATATATGACTTACATTTAATGGTTGGTGGTTTCAACCCCTTTGAAAAATATTAGTCAAAATGGGAATCTTCCCCAAATACGAGTGAACATTTAAAAAAAAATGAAACCACCACCTAGTTTATGTAGATATCATATAGCCATGTGGAATAGGTGTTGATATATATACAAATATGTTTTCATGTGATGATTAAATATTCAAGTTCAGTCCTTCTAGTTGCTACAAATGCGTTTTGTGGCTTCTGGGGGCATGACTGAAGGTGAATGCCACTAATGTATAAACATGCCATGTTTTCATTCCAAAGAGTGGAAGCAACGATCTGGAGTTGTTCACCATGCTCAGCATTAGCATATTTTACCTACAAGTCTGCCATATTTGGCTTTGATCCATGAAAGAGTTGATGGACAGAAATTCAAATACCGCAAACGAAATTGTCAAATTGTATAATAGCATCATTACTGTTGATGGCTGAAATCCTGCACCACTTGATATGGTAAATATCCCGCTATTTTCAGGGTTTTATACATCTCAGGTAGTTAGCCGGATTTCTGAGCCATCAACACTACTTGTATCACAGTTCCTTCATGCCAAGTGCTGCAGGATTTTGTGCAACTCAACATTCCACTTAGATGTCGAGGAATGGAATTGTGATTCATAAGCCCGGGGGAGTTTCGAAAGCACTTCTGGGAGAATATAATCCCAAGTGTCCATCTACTTCCTAAATCTTAAGTCCTAAATACAATTAAATAAATATACACATATACATACCTGGACCTTTCAAGGGGTGCCAAATGGATGGGGATGGGTACCATTAAACAGTCCTTAATATATTAATGGTTGGTTGGCTTTCAGAATCACCATAAAATCTATATCTACCCGGAACCCAAATTACCCTTGTTTTCATTGGAAATGGCCTTGTTTTGGGGGGTTGACCTTCAAAAATAGGGGGCCTCCATTCGGGCTCCAGGTACTAGTAGTATCAACTAGCTTCCCAAAAAATAACTTCCAAAGCTTCAACATCACCTCCCGTTGCAACGTACCACTTTCGGACCAAATGATTCAGTCGAAAAGATCCCCCATGAATTCATTGGTGAGTCATGTTCCAGGGTATGTTCCCGGGGGTACTGATTGAAAATCGATGGATTGAAAGAACAAAGATACACCCACGAAAACTAACATAATTAGATACCAAGATGGTTTGGAAAATATATATCTTTTCAAACATGGCTATTTTGGGTAGCTATATATGTTACACTTCAGGGCTGTATATTTTGAGATGCTCCAGTGTTAAGTGAAGGAGTAGCTCCCTGTTCTTTGCCTAAGACTGTGTTTTTTCCTGGCGTTGACACTTACTGGGTGGGGCAAGCAGCCCAACACATTGTTACCTGTTGATCTTGAAATTCATCTTTAAACAAATTCGTGTCAACACTGAACACAAAATCCTTCAAGCAAGCAAATTCTACTCCTGGGAACTAACATATCCCCTACCAAGGCACCTTTGAAGATGATTATCCCTTCCCCAGGTGGGATATGTAAGTTCCGTGCAGGGTATGTTTTACATTTAGAACCTCACTAAAAACTCAATTTAGGGCTGGTCCCCAGATGCTGAAAATGGCACCTCCTCCGTAATACATGTAGCAACTCTTGGAAGATTCAGGTATATATATATATATACCTGGACCTTCCAGGTTTCATAGGCACCCCTTGGAAGGTGCTGGTACATGTAATCATGCATCAACAAAAATCAACCAGCCATTTAGTGAAAATCATCCGTTGTTTCGGATATTGCAGCAAGGGAACCGATACGGTTCGCCACATCCAAAGCATCGTAATCCTGTGTGAGGCGAACATAGGCCTTCTTCTTCCTTGGTCGATTCTGCCGATGTGTGTCTCACCACATGGGAACTTGATTTTTCCAAAAGAAAACACATATAAAAGAATGGGATGTACAATCTAGTTGGTGGTTTCAACCCATCTGAAAAATATTGGTCAAATTGGATCAAATTGGATCATTTCCGCAGGTAGGGTTGAAAACCACCACCAAGAATGGGATATACATGATATACAATGGTAACAATCTCACAATTGTTCAATCCAAAATACCGAAAGTTATCTTCCTTCGATGATTGTGATGTTGAAGTTATAAGGGCAATTTATATACCTGACCAATGCCAAACCCCCGCAGGTAAATGAAGTTATTTCCTTCAGGTTCCTGGGGGTTTAGGTTAACCCCCATTGTTTCTCTCAATAAAGGCCTCAACAAAATGCCAGCTATTGTCCCCTTGCTGGCATTTACTGGGTGGGTATCCTGTATCCTGAAAAATTCCCCAGCCAAAGATGTGCCAACTTTGGGGTCATCCTCTTCATCCAACAAGATCCTGAAGTCGTGATCTACACAAACCTATGGATCCTCAGCACTCGCCGACTCGCCTCGAAACACCACTTTTTTAGGGACTTTTCCAATCCAACTTTCCCCGAAAGCTAACATGGATACGCTTAAAATAGGGCCATATTTGAAAGGAGATACTATATTTAAAAACCATCAGTTTTGGGTATCTATGTTATTTTTTTTTTTGGGGGGGGGTTAGATGAGCGACTCATATTTTGATGCATTCAAATATGATGTGTTTTCAAACGCCAAGAAACCCATCGGGACGAATCAAGGTGTTAACCTTAGCACACTTCACGTCGTAGAGCTGCTTCACGGCCTCGAGAATAGCAGGCATGTCGCAGGGTGGAGGGATGGGTGTTTTGTTTTTTTGTTGGGGGAGCGCCAACAACAAAAAAGGTCTAACCCTCCCTGAAACTAACAGCAAAATCACCTGAAAATGGATGGTTGGAAAACGATCCTTTCCTTTTGGGGTCTGGCCTATTTTCAGGGGCTACTTGTATGTTAGTTTTAGGGATAGTAGGTGTTCGAAGTGAAAGTAGATGAATCAAATTTGGATCGAGATCGAATCAAGTGAGTTTTGGAGTTTGGAACACAAACAGGGTTGCAAATGACAGTAAAATAGGCGTTGATATTAGACAAATATCTCACTGACCAAACCATGTATTATGGGGTATAGCCTATATTTATAGCTGCACCTGGGCTGTGCTCCGGCTACTCTTCATGAAATTCCTGACTGAAACATCCATTTAAACATGATACCACGTAGACAAACGTGCCAGATCATGTCCACAATCACAATACCGCATATGGTTTTGACAAAACCTGTGTTTGCAAAAAGGTCCTTTGCAGTACATCTACACACTCACTTCAAATGGCAGCTCGCTCCTGAAACAAATGTCAGCACAAAGTCACAAAGAGGTAACTAAGCATCTTGTTATCCAGTCAATAGCAATATATATATATATATAACATTAATAACCATCTATTTGTATAAGGTCATGCAACCACTCACTACCAAATTCAAAGAAACAAACTATCAAAACCCCCGCAAGTCACTTGGACTTTGAACAAACAAGCGATATCTGCCTCCTTGATCTTGGGCTTGGTGGCCTCTTTTCGTGGATCATGTGACACTGCGGTGTCACGTTGAAGTGACGGTTGTAGTAGCTATGAGTGTAGGAACACCCCAGCTTGTTGAGGATGAACATGTAAAATCCAACTAAGTTCAAACTCTGAGGTAAAACCAACACTTTAACAAGTATTGCAAGAGCCAGGTATGATTTCAGATTTTAGGCAGTGAGTCTGTAAATTTGGGGATAAAAAACCAATGAAAGTTCCGTTGGGGTCGTTGTGGGAGACACCAAGTTGGTAAAGTTTGTTGTGTGGGTCAAGTTCAAATGACTCTTCTCAGAATTTGGGATGCATACCTATACACCAGAAACTCTATATTACCTTTCTTCCTCCAGCTTTCGCTTTGAAGTAGGGTGTTTTGAAAGCAAAACTTGGCAGCTGTCAAAAATTATGGAGCATTTAAGTGCATGATGTTTACAAGTTTAGGTTTACACCCTGGAAAATGAACATGAAACGTGAAAACAACCATTGCAAAAAATCATCTTCCAAACATTCAAACATTCATTTTTGCGTTCCATGTTAATTTTCGAGGGGGGGGGGGTACAATATGGAAAACTACTCATGCAGAAATTTAAACATCCAACATACAATGGACCCGTGGTGGAACCATGGGAATTTCCATTGCTTGGTTGTTTATGGGAGCTTGGTGAACACCGGGTTTCCTTCAACAGTACGAGGTGTCATTGGCAACCTTTCTGTAAACAATTTCCTTTTTCCAATATTTGAATAAACCTTCGATACTCACAGAAATTCACATGTCGACAGTTTCAAGGATTCACCAAAGAATATTGGGAATGCTCCCTGTCTCGCAGAAAGTTTAACAGTGAACCGGAAAATGGGAGCAAAGGATACCTATTAATCTTCGCTGGAAACTATCAGATCTATCAATATCACATTGTATATATATCTATATATATATAAATATTAGATATATGATATACCATATATAGTTCAATCATAAACAAACAACGCTCTTCAAATGTGTTTCTCCTTTTTCACCTCTCACAAACTTTCGAATGTCTCCATACAACATTTGAATAAACATGCCGCCTAAAGGGTTCGTCACTCACAGACCCCAACAACCCCCCCAGGTTGGGTAAGCACCACGAGAGCACCTTGACATCAACCAGGAAGACCAAGGTGTTAATTTCTTCAATCCTTAACATCGAGGGCGAATCGAGGGGTCATTGTGTCATGCATTCAAGATATTCAAGTTGTTGGTTTCAGAGAAAATGAGGCAAAACCCACACAAAAACTAAGTGGTGTACTAGGGATTCATGTTTAAAAAAACCGTCATATGACATCATATATGACAATATGAGTCACATTGAGCGAACATCTTACCAAAAAGAAGGATGAACATACTGTTGATGGAAGAAATCCTGCACCACCTTGGATGTGCAAAACCCTGTAAATAATGGGATGTTCTCCATACTACCAACTGGTGCAGAATTTCTTCCATCAACAGTATGGACAACAGAATTGCAACCATCAGGTAGGGTTTGGTCTTGTGCCTTCCAAAAGGGGTTTGATTTGCTACTGGACCTTTTTCACACCAAGTTTGGACAAACCAATCTGTTTCAAACAAATCAACTACCATTACATTTTCCAACCACTCTTTTCCCTTGATAAGGTCTTATTGTGTACCCTTATTTCCCCTAAACAGGGGGTAGATAGGATTCCCAATCTTGATCGATTTGACACCCCTCACAGCGGCATGCATAAGAAAATCAAAAAAAACGGATGTCACGGTCAAGAAGAGATAAATCACAAACATCACAGCTCCACATGTAGTAGCTATAGCTACTGTTGATGGAAGAAATCCTGCACTACCAAGGATGTATAAAACTGTTGTAAATCATTGGATAAGCTACCTATCAACTGGTTTGCCGGATTTCTTCCATCAACAGTATTTCACTTGAAATTTCAGGGCCCCTTCAAGTTGAATCAACATATCTTGAAAACAAACAAAACCTTACTTGGCTGGTAAACCACATGCGGCCATAGAGTCTTCTTCATGGCAGATTCTGTGGTCACGGGGCACCTGAGGTCGCAAAAGGCTGGATGGGGAGGGGTTTCGGTTTCGATTTTTAGTGAGTGTATAGCTTAGACACAACCCCGTCATCATCTTCGTGAATACCTGTTTGGAAGGATGCAATGTGCTTGAATATATGTGGAGCGGCATGCACGCTGTATTACCTTCTCAACCGACAAAAATGTGTCTTTGTAATGGTAGTAATACCAATACGTATACACCGTATATCTTATATGTATATATCTATGCACATATACTCAGATATTTCAATTCGGTTGGACCTTTTATGTCAGCCAACCCTTTGCATATCCATCTCACCAACATTCTACAAGGGTGGGCATGTCTGAAGTTTGGTCCCTTCCCAAAAAGAACCTAGAAACTATATTAAGATTTCTGGTTTGGAAACCAACCATTAAAATTTTCGGAAGCCATTTTCTAAGACACACCCATGGAAACATTTAGTCTTCTGTGCGCTGTGCGCACTTCCTTCAATTTGTCTTTCCCCAGCTGAGCTTGTCCAACTGGATGATACGATATTTGTCCAACTTGTCACCACGGCTCCTTAATCGAAACAGCTTGGGTGTGTGTCTATAAGAGTACCTGGTAGGCTAATCCCTAAGGATCTGAACGGTATGTCCTAAGAAAGGGATTTCCCCTACAATCCTATGACCTGGGGATGGGATTGAGACTATCGATCCTACTCTAGGGGAGGGGTCAGGATTCTTAGGGAATAAGCAATCCGGATCTATAAGGTGTTTGGTAGCAAGTTCGCAAATTCCTAACCAACAACCCCAGGGAAAAAAAATAAGTACATATGAAGGCAGTGGCTGGTTTCCAGCAAATCGAAACATAGTTGAAAAGTGACACCAAATCACTAACTTCGTCTGATACGCAAGAATAGTGCGGTTTAGATCCAGGGTGGTTTTTAAGAAAAACCTAAATGGATCCAAATGGCCTAAACACGAAAGGACCTGTATGAGACCGACGACCATCCAAACGGATTGAATCCGTTTGCCATCATTCGGATCAAGAAAGCGATAAACAAGATGCAAAAGCAACAACTACCCCCACGAGAACTAGCATATCCCATGAACATTGATGGTTGGAAGATATAATTTCCTGTTGAAATTTAATTAGTCTCTTTTCAGGGGATATGTCAGTTTTCAGGGTTTTTTTTGTCTAGAAAAAAGTATATAGTGCAACAAATATCTGTTCAATCTTAACACCTGCCTATCTTGGATTTGCTTGTTTGACGCTTGGAAAGAGTAAAAAAAAAGTATTCTTCCAAATGGGTGTCATGGTAATCTACTCATTTACCATATCGAACAATTTGTAAAACATCACCGGCCTAAACACATCCAAGAGAAAACCAAAAAAAATCCACTGATTGTCGACAGTCACACCCATCTATTTATATGATGGGAATCCCGCAAAAAACCTCAAAAAAAACTGGTCTGGACCAGTGGGTAGGATCCACCCTTTTAATTCATCCCTAGTGATCCTGGCGACCACCGAAACTGAGAGTGGTTGGAAAATGGTGCGTTTCGTTTCGGTGATGAAGGACACCCTAAAAAATCATCATCTGAGAGTATGACTTGCTGGATTCCTTGGGAAAGGTACTTGTATATATATATATATATATATATTTTTATTTACAAAATCCCATGGATGGTATGGGAACTGCAGCTTCAAAAAACACCAGAGATCCCCCTATCTATGTTATGACATCAAAAAAATATGTTTGCTTCAGCACCCTTTGACCTTGGAACAAAATCAGGGTCCGACCCCTTGGGCGATGGGTCGAGGAAGAATCCAGAAATAGGGCATTGGTCGCTGGAAGATTGTGACTGATATTCAGATATTCCATTTGTTTCTCAATTTCCGCTGTTGTATGGTAGGTACTGGGTTTTTGCATACATCTGAGCCTCAGTTCCTCCTAATATTTTCTAGGTGGAGGCTAGGGTTTAGGCTTGTGTAGTAGCGAAGTATGCACTTTCATAATATGTCTATTTTTGATGTTGATCTACGACTTTCAATGTGTAACTGGGTTGTAAAATCCCCTATACTAAATACCCTTGGACCCCAAAACCATGAAAAATGAAGGTTTTAACCCCCAATATATAGGTTATAACCCCTAAAAAAGAAGGTTTTGGGTTCCCATGGTAGCCAGAATTTTCGTTCATTGCTCCCAAAATCCCACGGGATTCGAAACTTTCTCAAGCCAGCCAGGTGGGACAACAACTTTTCAAACCAAGAGGCTCCACAGACTTGCGTGGGTACTTGGGGCTGCGGGCCTCGTAGAAAACGAAGGAATGTCCCCTAAAAATAAAGGGACTTATTTCAGTAGGAAATGCATCGGCTCCAACCAATTGATTTTCAAGGGGACATCTTAGTTTTCCGGGGCAGCTATGTCAATGTGCTGCAGTACAACGTACAAGCCATGGAGAACTCAACTTAGTTTACCCCGCAGGCCCTTAAGCTTGCCCAGCATGAAATGTATCATTGTTACCCCTACAGTAGCCATTCATGAGTTCCTCAGACCTCCAAGACCAACAAAAATCAGAACCTGTCATTTCACGTGCCGGCTTTTTCCAGTAGTGACCCTTTGATCAACCAACCAAATGAATTTCACTTTTGAAAAATCAAAGGTCACTTAAACCCCCGAAAAGGATGACTGGAAAAAACTTGATGGACTCCAATTTTACATACTGTTGATGGTTCAGAAATGCGGCTAACCAGTTGACATGATAGATATCCATAGATATCCCATTATTTACAGGGTTTTATACATCCCAGGTGTTTTTTTTTTACAGGATTTCTGAACCATGAACAGTATCTCACCAAATGTCGGGATGCCTAGAAGTCCAAGAATAGCTGTCATAGCTGTCATCAGAGGTTGGTTTATGGGAAGGGGCTCTAAGAACAGGAGAATCCATGGAGAATCCTGCTGCAAATATCTGAAAAGCTTCCAAGTTGGCACTTAAAAAAAACACACACAATAAGGCCATAGGCCGTGGTGTGATTCAAAGTGACCTTTTTTGAGGTATGGTTAAGTGACCTCCAACAGAATTAGGGGATCATCCCCGGCCACTTTGAATCACCTGGTGGTACAAAAAAGAAGTCATACCTTGGATGAGAAAACTCTCAGGATCTTTTTCTTCGGGGTGTCGGACTTGGAGTGGACAACTCAAGTGATAGCAACTATAGCAGTGCTGGGATTTGACTTCAAATTTCTGCAGCTGCAGATTTCATAGGACAAAAATCCTTTCCAGCTCCATTCATCCTTCAGTAATTATCTCATATGTTGATACAATTTTTTTTGCCCTTCGCGAGAGAGATGCAAAAATACATCAAAATCGTGACGCTTCCCACCCGTCCGAAAAATTCACCTATAGCTTACATTACTCCAACAAAACCTTCTTAGTAGTCTAGGGCCCCCACCTTTTTAAGTAACCTTTTCCTCCTTGTTCAAGGTTTTCCCTTTTCCTCTCCTTGGTTCATATCAACCCCCTCCCCCTTTCCAAAGGGGTGACCTTGGTCAAAGTCTTTGGCTTGTAGAACCGAACCTTGGTACGAATCTTCTTCACCTCACAGGTGTGGACACACCGACCAAGGTCAGCAACACCATCATTTAAGGGCAGTTGGCCCGACCATAAGCAGGTGTCATTATGTGTCATTATGTGTCATTTGTATTTGCGAAAAATGACTATAACTATAAACAATTTTTGCAAAACATGTGTAACTGATCCCTTACTCATGATAAATGGTGAATTGGGATAGTTTGTAAAGGACAATCAAATGATGATTTTGACCCAAAAATGATGCGAGACCAATATAATCCCAATTTACTGATTAGTCAAACATGGGCTCTTGGGATGTTTATGAATGATGATCCCTTCTTGAACAGGATAAGCCTACTTACATTATCATACATCAAATAATCACATACCATCATCATATTATGTAAATGTGTGTATGTCACATTGATCCATTTCAAACTCTCAAAACCAAGTGTTCAGCCATTTTTGATGCCATTTTGAAATGATTGCCCTATTAAAGACCTCGGTGTCGCTACAAATCTCTTGAAACAGTCTCCACTAAACCACCTTATCTGGTTGGTGGTTTCAACCCCTTTGAAAAATATGAGTCAAAATGGGAATCTTTGAGTTGCAACCACCTAGTTATATTGTTATCTAGAATCTAGCAAAAAAAAATTATCACACACTCTCAGCACAGGAATGCCTTCTTTCCGACATTGGCCTTCACCGCCTTGGCAGCCTGAAAAAGAGACCGGGATGCCCTTCCAACTTACGTCCCTAAGGTGAAATTGGTTTCAACATATATATGTATATCTGCCCAAATTGATGGATATTTCACCAACCTAGAATTTCCTCAAAATAAGGGGGAGGTGTTCCCTTACTGTTCGCTACCTTTTGGGGGGTCAGGTTGTGTGAGGTCGCTATAATTTTAACCAGATTTTTCTTAGGTCCAACCCCCCACCCGGATGCAATCGTCACCAACAGATTGACACTAGATGTTTAGGCTCGTGAATCCCGAACTAAACCTTCATGTAGTACTGTTAATGGGTAGGGGGGGTGGGTCGAAATGTCACCACAAACCCGACCCCAAGAGCCAGTCTGTGTATATATATATATATGCATATATATATATAGACAAATGTATATATATATAAATATATATATATAGAGAGAGAAAGCCTCTCAGCTTGCTTCGACGACAAACTCCCAATCAAATTCGCTCCCTCAACAAAAAGGATTCAAGACCTCACAATGAATCCCATCCTCAGAGACAACAATTTTCCCTCCCGGAAGTCGGAAATTCTCATGACACCAACGAAATGGTGGGATTTCATAGGGCCCCCTTAATAAGGCCGGCTATTTCCCCTAGGACTCAAGCAAGTCATATTCTCAGATGATGACCGACTAGGGTGTCCAATCACCTCCGAAACGCTTAGAACATTAAGGTTCCATGATTCAACCATTCTCAGTTTCGGTGGTCGCCCGGATCCTGAAGGTCCTATCAAGGGGGGTTGGCATAGGGGAAGGGGTCGGTACTCTCGGCCGCCTTCTCCGCTTTGTCTGCAGCTTTCTTCTCGCCCTTCTTCGGTGCCATGGCTTTTCTTTACCCGAAAAAAAACGTCCGTCCGTTGAGATGGGGTGAACTTGGTGGAGTCACACCTTATGAGCCAGAAACAAAATCATGGGAAAAGTCGTGGTGCCAAGTTTAAGGCATTCCTGGGCCATTGAAGTATAAAGTGGATTTTACACACCAAAAAATACCCAAAAAAATCATTGGAGAAAACATATTTCAATATATAGCCAAACAAAATTGGAGGTGTTATACAAAATAATGGTACAGCTTGGACTTGGATGGGTATATAAACCACTCCACTAGCGAAATGTAAGTACAGTTGGCATTTAGGTGTCAGGGTATCCAACCTATGATCAACATACCCGAGTCCAGACCCCTCCCGGATCGAATAGGATTGAGGGTTTCCAATCCCATCTTTAGAATAGGAATATTAGGGGTAATCCTTAGGACATACCTGGATTCTTCCCGGGTACTATTTCGGACCATCAGAATCGATCTCTACCTGGATTTCTGTTGGCCAATTCGGAGGGATCCCACTCCCGAGGGAATCAACTGAAGCTTGGATCTCGGTATTTCCACAACCTGCTCAAATGGCCACCTTTCAAAAACCAGGTGATTTACCTAATAAAAACCATCCAAAGATGTAGGTTTTGGGGGGCCCATGATGGAAAAACACTCCCTACATACATATACCTAAGAGCTCGCCTGAGGCCGGGACCCAAAAACGAAAGGAAACGAGTATTCCAAGCATCCATTTTCAGGTGCGAAAATGTTAGTTTCAGGGAAGGTACACCCCCTGAAATCTAACATAGCTACCCAAAAATGACGCCATGTGAAAATTTCATAAAATTTCAGGAGATGCTACAGTTCCGAAACCACCATGACTTTGGTATCTACAAGTCTGTTAGTTTTCAGGGAAGGTAATTCTTTGATCCAGCCCTTTGGGCCTTTGGGTACTGATTTGTTTTGATAGATGGTTCTTACCAATTCCCTCATTGAAATCACCAGCTTAGAAGCCTGACTGTCATAAAAAAACGCATACCAATCCACCTCACATAAGTGGCTATCCACGAGACTGCTGCGAAAAAGCCGTGAATTTGTTGCAAACCTAAATATGAAAACAGAGTCGAGGTAAATATATAAATATTATGTCAGTTTGCAAACTTTTAGATGATAAAACAAAATAGAGACTTCATGCATTGAATTCTCGATGATCTTAGATTCACGGATCATCATACCAACCAGTGCGGGATTTCAGGAGCATTTAGCATTAGGGACTCAATACATTAATTCCTCCTTTAAACATGTGTAGTTACAGTATGACACCATTGGATTTGGGAGCGCAAATCATTTTAAGACACACCCGCATACGACTACTACAATATCCTCACCACACCAGGGGGTAAGAGCTGGCTATTTGTAATCTGCTAAAAATGTAAGTTACATTCCCGCAGGTCTCCCACCCTGTTTTTTAAGGATCAAGGGGGTACTTGGAAGATCATCCAGCAAGTGGTTAGTAACCCCCCATTTATAAGCCATTTAGGCCATTTGGGAGAAAAAAACCTACTTAGGGGACTTACTTACCATGGATATCAAGTAGGGATACCTATCATTTCATCAAATATTGAATGGGACCTTACCAACGGACCCCTAAGTAAGTTGCTAGAGCTACTAGATACTCAGGTTTAGGGGTCCGTTCAGTGGGTCCTGTTGGAGATTTCTTGGAATAATCTCACACTTAAGAAACGGCACAAGAAAACTGCACTTCTTCAGCACTTTTTGTCGCCGCGCTGAACCTTCCAGACTGGCACTTCTGTACATCATCTCCCGCGCCAGCCCGGCTGAGTTTAGCTGATTTTTTCCGCAGAATCCTCACGATTCTGCGTCTGTATGCAAACGCGTGTTTCTGTTCAGGACCCTTCCCCCAAAAAAGAAAGACCTTTTCAGCAAAAGAGTGAAAACTCAATGTTGTTGTTACAAAAAATGGTGAAAATAGTGTCATGTCGTATAATCTCAGACATCCTTTGAACACCTATAGAATTTATTTTGAAACATTCCAAACTTCCTGAGGATTTCTTTCGCTCCCAAAAACAAAACCAATCCCTATATGATGTCAATGTCAGGGACAGCCTGGACAGCAAGATCCCGGGTAACTTTAGTTAAGCACTTATTTGCGGTGTTTCCAAAAAAAAGGGGTACCCCAAAATGGATGGTTTATAATGGAAAACCCTATTAAAATGGATGATTTGGGGGTACCATTATATAATTTCGGAAACATCCATTTGGCAGATCATGATTTTAAGAATATTGGACAAATACATTGCCCTTGAACCGTCTGATTCGTATCGAGAAGAATTATATATATATATATATATCATGCTTCAGTGAAAGATGACACATTTTGGAGCAATACTGTTGATGACACTAGCACCAAAAAAGGAGCCATTGAAAAAGACAACTTTAAGGATCATCATTTTGGGAGGAACCATCAATCTCTCTGACGATGGCTGAAATAGTTGGGTTATCATCGAGAATCAATCCAAGAAAGTTACAATACACCCCTAGAGCACACCCCAGGCAATCCCCTAGTCAACTATGAAAGGAATCCCTTTGTAGCCTGTTGGTTAAAAGTTCAGGGGTGTGCTCCAAAGGTGTGTTGAAACAACCTTAGAATCAACCTTTTACTGTAGGTCAACTAACATCATCTTCAATTACCACTTCCCTCAGTTCATGAAGGTTTCTGATGACATCAAAGCAGAGCCTCCAAAAAATCATGTGAGCTTCTGAAGCTTGAAATATAATACATGTAACATCTCATATCCATTAAACACCAACAACAAAGAATCAAGTGTAACCAAACTCAAATCAGCTTTCCTGTTACCAAACTTCTGAGTAGAATACGTTAAAATACCTTCACATTTTGTCCAACAAAAACTGCGGACCCCGCCGACTCCACAGTCTCAGTCCAAAGGAAAATCATCCTCAGGGAAGATGGGAATTTTCAAATTAAAGAGGCAACAAAAAAACATGATATATAGAGGATTTTTCTGGATTTCAGCTACCTGAAATGGGGTGAGGAACCCCTGTGACGTCGCTATAATTTGACCAGATGTGTTTAAATATCGATCTCTTATTGATGTTCTTTTCAAACTCACTGACTTGACGTGAGGTATGCCATCAGTCTGCTATGTGACTTCCAGCAAGGTTGATATGAGGCTGCTTGCAACACCAGGCAACCAAGTGGGGGAAACACAACCAGTAAAAAAGAAATAAGGAAACACGTTTTTCTACACCAACCTGCATGTTCAATGGTCCACTTCCACTTATAACTGGGTGATAGTGATACCCATCATTTTGGATTCATTTTGAACTATATACATAGAAAACTAAACATCTATATATAGATTTATGTATACATATCACAAACACAAACATGTTTTTGTCTCGTGGAACTCTTAACCAGTTATTTCAGTGGTTTCGTGGACCATTGCTCTGAAATCCCAAAGATGGATTTCTCACCACAAGATACGACAGATTCACAAGGAAAAAAAAACATGTCAACTCAGCCATGGTCCACGCAACCACTGATCTCATTTTTGGAGGACGAGTGCAACTAGTGCTTATGATTCAGTCCCATCAAGAAGTTTTATAGAGTTAACCTGTGACAATGTATAAATTGACTAATCCATTCGACACCATACAAGACAAATGTCTGGAACCGCCCAGAAAGAGTATGGAGGATTGCAAAGAATGACTTGCCTGTTCTATTTCCTAGTTGGTGGTGTCAACCCAGTCTTAAAATATATCACTCAAATTGGATTGTGTTTCCCAACGTAAGGACAAAGAATGATTCAAAATTCAAACCACCTAGTTTCCGAAAACAAATATGACAATGGAAAAAAACACCATCTTTATTAGGAGATGCATCTTCAGTCATGGTTGTTTTTGCCATTGTCATTTATAGTTTTCGGAGGTGGAGGTTCCAAACATTTGTTTTGGACCAGTGGTTCCGTGGACCCGTCCTGGCGCTTCAGATCGTATCCTCACAACCCATAGGATCCATGGGATTTTCAAGGTATACTTCCCTACATGAATCGGTAATTTGTATGGTAAATGTAGGCATATATACCAGTCACATACATAATATGGTTAATATCAAGTTCAAAAATATCTGCTCAGGAAGTGTTTTGGGTAGGTTTTTTTTGGGGGTCCAAAATACCTCCTCTCAAGGTGTTTGGAAGCCTAGGGCAACATGAATCTCGAGAATAATTGAGCACTTACTTGGTGGGCATATGATGTAAAGGTCTTGCCAAAACACTGTAAGACTGGATAGTGAGGGTTTTCAGAGGGTGTCCTTCTTAAACATGAATAGATTGTTTAACAACAGTTGTAGGGCCTATAGGGGTTTTGGAAACCCCCAATGTACATTGAATATATGATATATAACAACTCTTCTGGCATTCTTTTTTCTCCACTATCTACTTACGGCTCCTTGTATGGCGTTTTACCTCGATATCCTTACTTCAATCCAGTGTTTCTGTCCCATTGTCATCTTCTAAACATAAGAGTCAATACAAATAGATGTTTAAAGTGTTGGATAATAGCACCTGGTCTATATCTGGTCTATATTGATACATAAGATACCCCAATACACCTGAAAAATTGGGCACTCTCTACCCATTGCGTAGGACAATACATCACAAACTCCGAATTGCTCCACCACATCAATGCTTGCTGTCAAGAACTCTTTCAACATTGAATTTCACACCTTAAGGTAAGCTCAAACACAAAAACATATTATCAACTGAGCAATGAACACAACCTCGGATCTTTGAGAATTACTGTAAAATTCCTCAACTTGGAAGACCACAACAAATAATAATATTACTGTTGATGGTTCAGAAATCCGGCTACGCAGTTGAGCGTGGTAGTTTACTGCATTATTTACAAGGTTTTATATATACATCCCAGGTGGTTGTTTGGGATTTCTGAACCATCAACAGTAGTAATAGTTTAATAGCAATCCTGGATGCGCATCCCCAACTGAGTTCGCGACCACGTCACAGAAGGACTCCTCCGAATGTCGTGGTAAAGTATGGCTTCCAGTCGGGGTGCCGTCCGCCCCACCCCTAAGGGATGAACCATTTGGCACCCAATTAAAAAGGTGCTGGTAGGATACACCATTTTTGTTTCTGGAAACAAAACTCAGAAATTTATACACGCAATCATTACATATCCTTATATTCCATCATGGATACGAAAAATTCGGGTTGCGAAAAGGTAACTCCACAACAAGTTTGGCAGTTTCTTGTCTATCCAAAGTCTATCGGCTCGGCTCCTTTTCCAATGGCCTTTACTGCCAGGTAAGTCATGAAAAATAACCCAACCAACCATCTCCTAATTGGTTGTGGTTGATCACGTTTGAAACCATTGAAAGGGTCAGTGAGACTGTTGATGGAAGAAATCCTGCACCAGTTGATAGGCTGCAGGATTTCTTCCATCAACTCTATCACGTCATCAGCAGAATTGCCAGGTTGTAAATTGATGATTCACAACCCATGTATGTTGGGTGAAAACATGATAAAATCATACTTCACCAAATATTGAAAACACTATGTTTCATGCCTCAAAAAAACATGTTGAATCAGAGAGAAACTTCCATGCTATTCCATCATAATCTTTGCAAGGTGAGTGTTTGAGTTTGTAAGGTGAGTTAGATATTTCAGATATCCTCAGACCAAGTACCAAGAGTGACATACCTCGCTCGTTTCCCATTTTCAATTTCTTGATCTGAGGTATGATATGAGGTAGATATTATCTATTATAGGTGGTAGTTAAACCACCCATCTGAAAACTATGCTCGTCAAATTGGATATCAGGTCACCCTTATTTCCACAATCTTTGCAGTGAACATTCCAAAGCATCTTTGGAAACCACCACTTAGTTTAGCTTACTCAGCCAAAGGACTCTGAAACAAATGTCCAAACTCTATAGTTTTCCTACTATATATGTAATCATGTAATCCCCAAAAGCTTGAAAGGCTCGCCATTGGCTGAGTGATTTATACAAGCTGGGCCCCTACCAGTTGTAAATGGAGCTGTAACCCTTGTGAATGGCCTCACAAATGGGTAAGTGCGTTTATAACCCTACTTACCGGAATGATAACCCCAGCTATAACTGGTGTTGGGGCCCACCTTGTAGTAATGTTTCCACATCTCAATGGATGACTTCACCGTTTGGGGCGTGGAACGTCGTTTCGGAAACGCCAAAATGCTGCCTGATCCTCCTGCTGTCTCCAATGCCTCCCGCGGCCACATGAAGTCAACACAATATACCAACTGATGACTCAACCAAAAAACTGAGGACTTTTGTTCATTGAAAAAATATTTGTATGCCCTGGCAAATTCATGTACATTGATAAATATATTGTATATTTTAAATAGATATATAATTTAGAGCTTCTCATCCCTCATGCCAGCGTTGTGAGGAGGATTTCAGCTCGCTGAAGTGTGCCTAGCGTGGAGTCTTGAAATGGAGGAATACTCCCCCCAAAACTAACATGTCCCCTAAAAATCAATGGTTGAAAAATAACATTTCCTTTTGAACTGGTTCCTTTTTGGGGGTGGACATGTTAATCTTCAGGGGGGTGAATAAGTTGGAAAACTATAGCCTATAGCATTCACAACTGGTTTGCACCAAACAACCACCGAGAAATCGCTAAAATTTAGATAAAATAGGTAGTAACTGTGTTTCAACATACTAGCCATCTGGCTATAAGGGGTGTATATTTCAGCCAAAAAATACATCCAACCCTCATGAGAACTCATATATCCTGTCAAAAGGCAACTTTGAGGGGGCATGGACTCGCTCCCTAGGGCCAGGTAACTGTTAGCCGATCATCACCTTCCCAACAAAAAAAAAACTCCGCCATCCACGGCTCCATGTCTCCACACCACCTGATACCACACCACATCAATGGCAAAATGATGGCCAGCACCACTGCACCTGGAGTCCAGTGCTAAGACAGAACATACATCCAAATTTCAATGGTTACACTCCCTGAAACTAACAGTTCGCCCCTAAAAGATGCTGGTTTCCAATAATTCAAAATATAGGAATCTCCGGATTTCCAGGGGTCGAGTGCTTCAGGGAGGGTAAAGTCGATGAACAGGGAGGGTAAAGTCGATGAACATGTCCGAAAGGCGAGTGCTGGTCAGTTTCAGGGAGTGTACCAACTTAGCAACTTACGACATCATACCGTTGAATCATACCCTAAAGTCACTCGTCATCGATATGTAGCAGCAAAATTTATATCTCAACATCGATGTTAAACAACATAATCTATATCCCAACTTGATGGCAGGAATCCGGCTAATCAGATGGGACGTAAAATATCCCATCGTAAAGAATTGGATGAACTACCTATCCACTGCTGCAGGATTTCTTCCGACAACAGGGCCTTACAGGTTCTTGAGGGATGATGGCAATTTGATGATCAAAAGCAAAATATTGGGTCTCAATGGTACTAGTACAGCTATACGTATAATTACATATATATGATATATCATAAAGCCTTAAGGAACACTGGTGCTTGGTACTTGTTCAACACCCGTCATGTTTTCTTGGGGGGAGAGGCTTGGTTCACCCATGAGCGGTCAAAAGATATCAGCCAATGGTTTTGGCTTGGTAGGGTGGTTCAACGGTGAGTCTTCCCGAATGCATCAACCACAAGCTACACACTGGAGCCCCTGGAACAATATCCGGCGAAAAACTACGCCTCTCAAAAAAGATGCCTTCCGGAACTTCGGGGCACAAAGGTGAGTCAAATTCTTGTTAAACTTTGAATGAATCCCATGCTTCGAGAAGTGCCCATAAGATCCATGGGACGACTGTATATTTACCTACATGAATTGTTGATTATTTATGGTTTTCTAAGTGAATATACAATCGTCCCATGGATCCTATGGGGTGCTAATGGCTGCCATTTTTCCAAAGATGCAGTGAGTTGATGCAGTGAGTTGGGTACTCCTCGGAGCCCCAATTCCAATCCTCTGAGGGACCCAACTGGCAATGATGAAGGTCATTCGATCGCCAATGAAGATGAAAATCACGATCCAAATCTGGCCATGGCAATGATTACAAAGAACCGGGTTTTGATCCTGTTGGGATATCTTGACTGGACAAAATCAAATGGAGCATGTGGGAGTGGGTTGCGCAGGAGATGTTGGATCAATATATAGGTTATATAAGTTTAATCCTTAAAGAAATTCAACTACAACCACTTGAGATGCTCAAAACATCCAAGAAAAAACACGTTCATTTCATGGGATCTCTTCATCTGTTTGCTCTCATATTTACCCCTTGCAAAGCCATGTGTTGTAACCATTTAAAGCTAGTTCCATGCATCTAGTCTACAAATAATTCCACAAACCTTGCAAATCAAGCCATTTTGAGTAGGAACATCAGGCCTTAACCATCCCAAAGTGGTGGAAGTTATTTTTGTTGAAAGTTTGGGGGGTCCTCAGTTCCAGCTTCCGTCATGTCCAGCTTCCAGAACAAGAAGTAACTCCCCAAACTCGTGTGCAGTTGTTAATTCTACATCTGTGATATGATAGTAGTGCTTTTTGAAGAACTTTTTCCCCTTTTTTAGGTGTAACTTCTGTCCTCTGGATGGAAAACCATGCAGTTTTTCTGACTGCATGCATCATACTGACATGCTAGCCAGGGATGCCTTAGTTCAAATACACATTGTATTTGCGGACTTTGTCAAAATCGAGACATCCAAGCATGACTCAAAGTGTCAACTGTACATAGAACAACAGATTGTCTAGATTAATCAGTCCTGCTGCCTTGTGTTTTGCACATCAGAAAAGAGGTATCAAACTACACAGAACAGTCCATCTATTCAATCTCGTCCAATCAAACAGTATCAACAAGAGAAAATATGGAAAAATACACCCTCGAAAACTGACATGTCCCCGAAAACGGAACTATTTCAAAGGAAAAGGTATTGTCCTCCAACTATCATGTTTCAAGGGGCAAGCTTTTTGTTTTCGGAGGAGTAGTCTTTCCATATTACAATTAGGTACATGACCTCTGTATTCCCGTGCCGGCAACATCCTTGTGAAAAATCATACCACTTGGATGTCCCAGAAAGTTGGTAAATGGTCCCAATATATCCCCTTAATGAGTAGGTTAAAACTCATTTACTCATCATTTACTAACTCCCTGCGACATCATACCCCACTAAGCCCCCCAACCAGAAGGAGCACAACCGCGATAATGGCCAAACGTGTCTTGCACCTGATGGTTTTCACCATTTTTGGGGGAAACCCCAAGAAGGCCATCCAAAATGTTTACAGGTTGGGGTTTGGTGATTTGAATTATTTTTGGGGATTATACTACCCAGTTATATGAGGATGATAAGCAACATAAGACAACATAAGCCATTACATGCCGTCAGTTATCTCCGAAACAACATCTGCCTCGTCAGACCCGAGTGAAAGCAAGGTCTCGCAAAGAAGAAAAATCACTGTTGAGAAAAACTTGCCAGGCGTGGGATTGTCATCCCATGTTTGTTGCGAAGCCTGCGTCGAAGCCTGTTGTAAGCAAATGTCAAAGGCATCACATTCCAAGTATCTGACTGCGGATGGGCCATTTGCACTTGCCATGGCAAAAAGGTGTCAAGCGCAAATTATACCGTCAACCCTGACTTGGGTCACAATCAAACAGCTTTACAGGCAACTTCAAGGTCATTGGCAGCTAACATTATATATAAGGATCCCTACTGTTGATGGAAGAAATCCGGCGTTCACCAGTTGAGGTTTGTAGTTTACCAGATTATTTACAGAATTGTATACATCCCAAGTGGTGGATTTTGTCCATGAACAGTATGGGAGTTCTCCAAAAATAGTGGGTGAAAGGCCAAAATGGATTCATTGGTTGTATATATAATAAGATCTTTAAAGTAAAATCAATACCGGTTGAATCATGTCATTTGGAAAAAATAACCAACAAAATTGTCATTCGGCTAAAACCCACTCTGGTTCCTGATCCTTCACAAGAACAAAGACTGCATAACCCTGATGTTCTAAGTCAAAAATGTAGCAACTGATTCGCTCATACTCACTCCATATCTGGAAAAAATCCGTACAAAAACACAAAAGCACATCATGACGAGAAGCTTCTGGATGGGTTGACGTGACCATTGGTTGAAATTGAAACAGCCTATACCCATAGGATGCATGGGACTGGTATAGTTACCTACATTTGGTTCATTTCTATGGCAAAATGTAGGTAAATATACCATACATGGATGGTATGGGTTAGAAAACCACCACCCTACGAAACTTCACATTCGGAATGACCAACAAACAACATTTACACCCCAACCTCTGCGCACCCGGGCCCCGGCCTCTGCCATTCCTGTTCCTTCCTCAAACGTGTTGCATGAGCACTGAAAGTGCCAGAAGCCTTGGGGCGGCGAAAACCCCCAAGCCTGGTTTCCCAGCTCATACGGTTGATGGCAACCAGAAATCCGGTAAACTCACCAGTTGGGGGATAGGTAGTTCATCCCTTTATTTACATGGTTTTAGCACCATCTCAGGTGGTTGTTTGGGATTTCTGAACCATCAACAGTAGGGATGAATGTATTCTATAAACAAATTATATACTATAATTCGTTATAATTCGTTGCAATTCCTAAACCTGAATGTTAAGGCATTTTGAAAGGATTCCCTCATCCGTTTCACCACCATTTGGGGGAAAAACGTTCCCTGCGGGCTAAAGGATCGCTATACTTCGGTTATATGTAGGCCATAGAGATTGTGGAACCTCCTGCAGCGGACATGAGTCGCCTGGAATCCTGACAGTGAATCATAACACATATATGGATCCATGATTTGGTACATGGATCCTGATCATCCGATCCATGAATTGGTGGTTGATTTTATGGTAAAATGTAGGGAAATATACCCATGGGATCATATGGGAGATGATATAAAAATGGTAAACATCAAAGAATTGGTTGAATTTTGGTAAGGTTTGCCTGCAGTTTAAGTTAAAATAAAGGTGTGAGGGATCCTACTGTTGATGGAAGAAATCCCAAACAACCACCTGGGATGCAGTATAGAACATGACCTTGTAAATAATGGGATAAACTACCAACCTCAACTGGTTAGCCGGTTTTCTGAACCATCAACAGTATCAAATACTTTGGATTGCGATCTCCCTCCCACAACTTGTCACCAGGATAACACGAGAAATGTATTTTTTTTTTGAGGCGACCTGTCAAATCTCGAAAAAATACACCCTACATTTGGGTTTACCGGCATCCTGGGGTCCAAGAAAGTCCGCCACCATGAACGATCACGTGACCCTTAGGCTGGGGTCGCTATCACTGGTCAAATTGTATAAATCCATGAATAAATTCAACAGAAAATAAATTCTCAAAACACCAACCCCCGACCCCTCATTATTTGAGAAAATTGCGCCCATTGGGTAAAAAAAACATCATAAAAGGTACACATTGGTATAAATCACCATCAACCAACATAGCTATTCCTCCACAACATGCACCATCCCTTCACATTGGCATTGAGACAAGAAACCACGTTTAATGTATTGCTTTTACCTGGCCGGTCATAAAAATGTGTTCGAAATGTTCATTTTGTAACTACATCTGGCGAAACTGAGTTTGTGTTGTATGACATGTCGGAGATGACGATTACATAAGATGTGTATACGGTCAGTAAACAGTATGATATCTACTTATGTCTTAAGATGCTCCCTGAGCTAGCAACAGTCACCATCAGGGCTATGACATTTTTGGCAGGGGATTCCGATATAACTTCATTTGCCGTTGTCTTACTGGGAGGGGGTGTCTATTCCAAATAATATCTAAAAATCTTATGTCATTCATTTACATTCATACAATATCTTCTAGTGAAGGACCTTGTCCATCAACTCCAACTCAACTTGGAACATCTTTTACAGTAGCAAATCGCTATTGGCGCATCATGACATCTTCTTTTTTGCTGAGTTCGATGTGACAAGAACTGGCACCGACACCCATGTACAAATGCATGCCATGTTGCTATGCTCACACAGTCAGCAAGAATAACGCTCCCGGATTCACGACCGAAACCCCGACACAAAGAAAACTAGTT
Organism: Breviolum minutum Mf 1.05b.01; assembly: GCA_000507305.1. NCBI lineage: Eukaryota > Dinophyceae > Suessiales > Symbiodiniaceae > Breviolum > Breviolum minutum. The sequence goes on from DF239539.1 coordinate 247,737, forward strand.
AACCAAACGAGGTTCAGAAAAAATCCAATTGGGCTCCTAAAGTCAGATTTGGTTTCTTGTTCAATGCTTGGAAAACCTTTCACAGTGGTGAATCACATATGAGTAGAAAGTAAACCATCACCTATTTCAACGAACCCAAGTATATATATATATATACCCGTGATTATACCCATTCGCCGGTGGTCACAATGGGGTGGGTTGGGGTGGGGTGGGGTGGGGCTGATGACGTTCGTTGCGCGTGAACAGATCTTTGATGCTACGGCGATGATGACGTTCCTTGCGCATGAACACATCTTTGACGCTACGGAGATGATGACGTTCTTTGCACATGTACACATCTTTGATGCTACGGAGAACTGGGGTGGGTTGGGGTGGGGTGGGGTAGGGCTGATGACGTTCCTTGCACATGAACACATCTTTGATGCTACGGAGATGACGTTCCTTGCACATGAACACATCTTTGATGCTACGGAGTCTATGAATCAAAGCAACCATGCGTTGGTGCGGCACTCTTAAAGGACACTACTCGTCCAAATACAAAAGAATTCAATTTCTCGCTGCAGCATTGCACAGAAAGCCTGGCATAATGTCAGTGCTGAATGCTTTGCAGTTGGACAGAAATGACTGTAGCAGCGGCAAGATTTGTGTGGCACCAAAAGACGCATTTGTTCCAGACAGCTTGAGTTGGTTAGACTAAAATGGGAAAAATTTCTCGGCGCTTTCAAAAACAGCAGAAACTCATTTCGGCTGACAGGCGTGGTACTTCGCCCCCCGGCGAACGGGTATAATCACCCGTATATATATATATATATACATTACGATATATAGGTATGTTTTCATCAAAAGACATGTTTTCCTGGTAACTTCTAACCTCAAGGATCCATGTATGGAATATTTACCTACTATTTCACGAAAAATCAACTATTATGGTAGTAATACTGTTGATAGAGAAAAAAATCCCAAACAACCACCTGGGATGGTGCGAAAACCATGTAAATAATGGGAAAGACAACTACCAACCTCAACTGGTGAGTTTACCGGATTTCTGGTTGCCATCAACAGTAAGGGATCCAGAAATGATGGCTTTTTTTTGCTTGGTTGCTAATTCCCGATGTAACTGGGCAGTATAATCCCATTAAAGGGGGGAAAAATCTTAGTATCCCCAGAATCCTAGTTGGTGGTTTCAACCCCTTTGAAAAGTATTAGTCAAAATGGGAATCTTCCCCAAATAGGGGTGAAACTAAAAAATGTTCAAACCACCACCTAGAGTACCTTTCAACTTTTTGTCATGCCATCCGTGACATCTTTTTACGCCTTCCAGGTCATGAAGCTGAACATCACGCTCCGCCATGTTGCGCATGTTGTCTCGCCTGAAAAGATGTATGCACAATATCAGGGCGAAAAAAATGGCTGGGTGGTTTTAAGGCTTCGGTGTCCCCCATTGTTGTTGTTGTTGTTCTTCTTCTTCTTCTTCTTCTTCTTTTCATCTTTGAACAAATGCTGAACATGCTGAACTTGGGAAATTCACATGCTAAATCTCATTGAAAAAATTGGAACAAATCTACATATCATACAACAGTTTCCCAGTTTTCATATGGTCCTTGGGTCTCACACATCCCAGGTGCAAAACGCCAAATTTCTTCCACCGATATATTGTACTGTTAAATGAGACATATACAACTGGCAGAACAGGGGGGGTGGGCCCTTTCTAGTTATACATGGGTTTATAACCATTATGAATGTTCATTAATGGGTAAGTGGGATTAGAACCCCTATGACTGAGAGGGGCCCACCTTGAAGAATCTTCCCTTTGCTTCTTTTCATCAGGGATTTTCTTGCACGATGGCCATGGACTGTCGGCAAAACTGATGGCCTAGTGGAGTGACGAATGCTCAACCCTAAAAACTTGATTCAGGTTTTAGAGATTTTGTATGGCAACCAAATCAATATCAATACTGTTGATGGAAGAAATCCTGCACCAGTCAATACCCAGAAGTGACCCAGAAGATCTCATTATTCATGAGTTTTATACATCCCAAGTGGTAAAGGATTTTTTCCAGCAAGAGTATCTTGGACAACTATGCAATTTTTGTACATCATCCCTGAAACACATCTCAATTTTGAACATGTGACAAATCTTTACAATCTATTCAAGTAAAACTAAAACCTCTCACGAATGATTTAGGTGCTATATAAAAAACAATTGGAAGATGTAGATTTGAATACCTTATCGCAACCACATCACAACCACCTATGTCAATGCCATGTAGCATCTCCGGCAAAGGTTTTGTTCAAAACCTTGAGCTCCCAGCATAACACCCATTGCACCATCCAAATCGGCTCGTAGTCGACCAATGGCCTAGTGGCTCGCAGGTGATTTCCCTGACCCAGCAAATGATACACTAACTACAAAGGCGGGCAACAAAAAAAGTTATAAATAGGGGTCCATGAACTCCACTTATAAGAGTTATAACTTATAATCCCTATAGGTAATTTATTGTAAGGCCATTCATTGTGGATATAACTCCATTTATCACGATCGTATTGGCCCACCTTTTTTTACAGACATGAAGTTTTGGCATGGCCCTTTGTGTTCACTTGTTGGAGTTGCTAGGCATCTAGCCAAGGTGGGTTTGTGGTTGGCTGGCTATTGTTGGAATTGGTGGTCACTGAAAAAATGATGCTTGGAAGACGATCCGGCTTCCTTTTGGGGCCCCGTATGTAATTCTTCAAAGAGCGTGAGCTGTTAAGCGTTTCAGGGAAACCGCATTCATTACACTGGTTTCACTGGTTCGTTAAAAATGGGAATTTTCCTTGTAACATCTGAGGCTATATGTGCATTGCATACATTTTTCAACAAAAGTGAATTGGCTCATTAAAAAGGTCCCCGTAAAACAGGGGTTGGAAGAACTCCCTGGTTTTCAAGATATATGAACTACCTGTTACCAAATCATATATCAACACGTAGCATAAGCTACCTCGCAGATATACTATATCAATATGCAAACTAGACAACCCAGGTATTTCAATGTCCTCCAAAAAAGGGTGCTGTAAACAATGGGAGAAACTACCAACCTCAACTGGTGATCGCCGGATTTCTAAAACCATCAAATGTAGCAATGCCTGTGCATCACCATTGGAGGGTGGCGCTGTCATGGCTGGTAAGGTTCAAAAGACCCCTCGTGACAGCACAGTTTCGGAGACTTCTGGCGGAAGGTTTGTTGTTTGTTATGGAACTATCGTTTGCGTGTATCATTGCTTAAATCTATTGAGACCTGCAGAATGAGATGTGAGAAATTGGTGGAAGAAACACTTGTGTTCCACAAGTCTGTCGGGTGAAATCATGCACGGTTCTACATTGTGTTCGAGTACACTAGCATAGCCGCCAACATAAATATCACACACGCAAAATACAAGTATCATGAAGTAAGGCAAGGTTCTTAAAAAAGAAAACACACAAATCATGAATCATGATTTTAGCTACCAATGTACTCAAAAATAATTTGAAATAGTCAACATCAACATCAGTGAAGTAGAGTATTGTATCCTCCAAAATTCCAAAATGTTGCTGTCTATTTGACTGATCTTCACTGAGGCTGGCAAATCACCCAAGGTCGTGGCAACAGTGACAGATTCCTCCCCAATTGTTTTTACTAAGAACGTGGTAGCAAAGTATACAGTGTACACCTGGAAAACATCTGCAATCTGCAAAGTTTGTGGACTGCTTGTTGCTGAAATCAATATGTTTAATATGAATAATGTACAATATGAATATAAGTCTATTTTAGCTTAGGGGGGTATCCCCTCCCGGCAGTGGCAAGTGAAGCTTTTGTCTTACTTGCGATTCTCGGAGGCAATTCTGGGAGGGGCAAATCACCTTCATAAAGGTGTAATATTGCTGTATTGTATACTCAGGTCGACTGACCTCATCAAAACAAAAACAGGTACCATGTGCTCAAGCGAAACACCTCATTTCAATCCAAGGTTGGCGCCTGGCCAGTTGATGAATAAAAGGATCGTCTATCCTAAGAATCATCTGTATATTGGATCTACTGCACACACCAGGCAACAGTGGCAAATGAAGGCTTATTGGGATTGCCTGCTAAAACAAATAATGATCCTGGTGGTGACTGGCATCCTGGGTGGGGGAGAGATCCTGAATAAGAACCATTTATACCTCAACCCTGCAAGTATTCACCTTCCAAATGTCATATTTTGTGGTAAACCTTTGTTAGTACCCTTGTTCCACAAGTCCCACTTTAAGTCGTATATGACACATCAAACGCAAAAAAATCAAGAGCGACAAAAAACACAAGACTCGCGAAACTTCAGGGGAAATATTGATGAAATACCTACAATTTGTTGTTGGTGGTGGTTTTTCAACCCATTTGAAAAATACTAGTCAAATTGGATCATTTCCCCAGGTAGGGGTGAAAATAAAAAGTATTTGAAACCACCACCTAGTGTTGTTGGTGATGGGACTGCAAGTTTTTTTCCCAAGACTGGATTTCCAACTGTTGAAGGCAAATAAATTTCTCGTTCACCACTGCACCACATCACTGACCAACGGTGCGGTGTTTTCTGCGTGTTTTGGTGGTTACCAACAGAAAAAATGGGTAGAGACATTGTGACAAAATCACCTGAGCCACGAAAAATCCCTCTGATGTTCGATTGTAATGGTTGTTAAATAAGGGTCTTTATAATGGTTTATCAAGATCCCTATAGAACTGGGTAGGATTTCATCTCCAATACCCTAAACCACCAGGGGCCCTTTTTTCATTGCTCACTTGTCATTTCTGATGCTCAATAGGGGTGTAAATGAAATTTTGAACACTGTTCAAAGGTGAAGAGTGTTCAAAACACCGGTGACATTCGAAAACCTGGAAGTTTTTTAGAACCCGACAATATCCGACAATGGCTATATGAAATCATCCCTAGAAATACGAATATATAGGCTATTGTGGGGTATATCTGCAGGATTCTGCAGGTATATAATTTGCTTCTTGTCACCCCTTGTTTATAGAGGTGTTTCAGTAATCACTAAGTTCAAAGCAACAAAAACCATTCAGTCTCGACATAATTAAGGAACTTCTATCTCATCTCACATGAAATCCTGGTTGATGAACTGGTATTGCCATCAAGGATGATTTCATAATGATTCTCAAAGCAGGTTGGATTTCATGTTGCCCCTCCATGAATCTACCATTCTTCGAGGCCTTTTCTTTCAATAGCTCATGTTTGATGTCATTATACATTCAGTGGTGAAACTCCCACCGGTCAAAACTCAACCGGCTTTAAAGTACACACAGCAGTGGAGAATCAGTTGAGATCAATGTCTTTTTTTGGATTGGGTTTCGAAGGAGACTACTAACGACAAGCACAAGCAAAACCGCTATTGTGGCAAGCTCATACATATTACACCTCTACTGTTTTCAAACTGAAGGGTATTCTGGGCCAGTATTTCCAATCCAAGCTACCACCATTTCCGTGTTCAACTTCAACTTCACTGTTTCAAAGGTCACATACTGAATCCTTCTATGGATCCTCCACAAGCTGAACAAAAAAAAAAAAACATCCAAAAAACGGATGATGTCAGCGTCTTTCGGTGGCGAGCGCAGCGTTCCCGAAAAAAATACATTGTGAAGTGGTGTCGTGCGGGGTGGGGTTTGATTGGATTTCGGGTCATTTCGGGGGAGGCTTCCAAACATTTCTACCAGTTTGGGTGATGTCATTTGATCTCACGTTTTATAATTCATCCAAAAACAAAAACAGGGTGAACATGGGACTATTTACTAATTTTCCATCCTTTATTTTTTGCGGTTCCAGTTGTTTTTGTGTTCCAGCTTGAAATTTACGCACACATTCCATTCTGGCCAAATGGAATAATATTTCAGGAACCTAGATTTCCCTGAAATTTTCTGGGATTTCCCTTCGTATTTTTCGGTCGCTAACAGCCACGCGCTGGGAAAACTCAGACTCTTCACCCCAGGTCCTGGAGAAAAAAATCCATCGCGGGGAAGAAAATTTGATGGACAAATTTAGGCAAACTTAGCGCATCCGTGATGAAACACAACAAGGTGCATATAAACTAAACTGGTGCATGGTTGATGAATGATTTACAAACTTGAATATATGTCGTATTTAGCATCATACTGGAATTGTTCTCCGACATTCTACAAATACTAGTTGGTGGTTTCAACCCATTTGAAAAATAATAGTCAAATTGGATAATTTCCCCAAGTAGGAGTGAAAATAAAAAATGTTTGAAACCACCAACTAGAATACCTATTGACAATTCAATCAGGATTCCATGTGATGGTCACTAAATGCTTTTTTTTATCTCTTGTCGCCTCGCGCCTCTAATATCAATAGAAAAAAATAATATAACTAATAAGGATCATCTTCCGAAGTATGGCGTGAAAGTACTTCGAACCATCAAAAGACCAAAGGTCTCAAAAATATGGAAATCCATGGATGTCCCCCCTTTTCAACATGTGACCAGAACGGATCAAAGATGTGATTTCGAGGACTCGGCGAAAGCAACTTACTCCAAGTAGCACTCTCCAACTAATACATCATCTCATGATCTGAGCAATGACCAAAATACTGGTTACACCCACCAAGATTAACATATAACCTGAAAATGATGGTTTGGAAGATGATTTCCCTTTTCCAGGGGTGCATTCTCAGGTTCCATGTTAATCTTCTGGGGTGTATCTATTTTATATGTTCATTCAGCCAAAGGACCTTGAAATAAAATGATGTTTAAACTCGATGTTGCCCGCGAAATATGTATCTAGTTGGTGGTTTCAACCCATCTGAAAAGTATTAGTCAAATTGGATCATTTCCCCAGGTAGGGGTGAACATAAAAACATATTTGAAACCACCACCTAGGTTTATTATATAATCCCAAAAGGTTAAAGGGTTGGCAAGTTCAGCTGAGTGAGTCGATCCGGGATCACATAATCAACTTTCCATGTATTCCATCCACCAGAATGAACCACGTTCCCCAAATATTGGTGAAAAAAAAGTGATGCATCCCATGGAAACAAATCCAAGATAAGTGAAAAAAAAGGTATATATCTCCAATAATAGTTACCTTTCAAACACAACCCCTTTCCACTGAACCATATATTTATGGAAACAGTTGTGTAACATAGAAATTACACCTTTAAAGGCCCATTTGGGGATCCTTTTTAAAAAAATGCTGTCTCGCCATCCTCCAATCAAAATCCATTGGATCCTTCCCTCCCCCGATAGGCCAACCCGATAGGAAATCGGAGATCTCCCACCTGAAGACCCCAACAACGTTCCATATGTACCTTACTCGCGACTCGCCGCATCGCATCTTTTTTGGTGGCTGGGTTTTGAGGCTGTTGTCAAAATGTTGGGCTGGAAAGTTTGATGGAAAAAGGTGGATTCCAATAGGAATCTCCAAACTTCCAAGGGTCTATTTTTCAGGGGGGAACTGTTAGTTTCAGGGAGGGTATTTTTTGTGAGTTTCAAAATTTGTGAAAATCCTGGAAAAAAACGTGCATGAGATGAGCTAACAAGTTAGTCGAAAAGCCTCTAGTAAACTCACCAACTTGTTCGATAAACAACAGCATGACATCTTCATTCATCAGGCCCGCAATGTTAATTTGCCGAAGGCCAAACTTTACATCATAATATCTGGCTGTTCATATTTAGACCTAGCAACCCTCATCCACCAAAATAGAAGTCAACATTCACCGAGTTCAACCATTCAAAGTAAGCTGAACATGAATATGATGTATAAAAAGATTCATAGTTACATTGATCTGCATTGCTGTTCCAATGTGTGATAATCAAAAACTCATGTGGTTTGTTGCAATTGTTTAAGAATCCACCATTGCATTCACAGCTATCTTGAATATTTGCAAACTATCTAAATGACAATGGTAGACAAAAACTACAGCAATGCTGCAATGATCAATGAATCTAAGCAACTGCTAAATGCAGATCAATGAAGCACATATATGTATATGCATATGATGTTACAGTACAATATGAGTTTTTTCTCAGGGAGGGTATTCAGGATATGACATCCTTCAAGACATCCAGCTGTCCAGAATCCGCAAGGAATGCATTTTTTATGCAGGAGTCGACATTCAATTTCCACCTTGCAGGGGAAAAATCTGAATGTATTAACAATATTCAGGGTCTATGATTATATGAGGAATAAACTTTGACCATTGGAACACCAACAAACACGCCGGGCTGAACCATGGACTAGACCATGACTTGATCCCAGCAATAGTGCATGCTTACCACATCCTAAAACTGTCAAGCGGGGTTATATTACAATACCAGCCCGGGGTTGTTGAAGAAACCCAGGTGTAGAAAACAAAAAACGGTGGTTTCCGACGACTCAATGTGATGACTGGCTGGCAAAAAATGTGGGACTTCTCCCCCAACGTGGGGCTCACAGAGTGATATGAAAGTGAGAATTCCGGGAAGTGAAACTAGTTTTTTTCTTTTTAATTTAGAGGTTGATCCAATTTGGTGCTGAAAGATGTGAAAAGAGGGTACCTTAACCTTATAAATCAAGAATTCCCAACAACTAAAAATTGGTGTTAAAACATAGGACGACATGACCTACGTATTCTTCCGGCCAAAAAAAACAGTGAAAGTTGGACTCTCATTACCTGCCAATTCGGAGGGTACCCTGTAGGTACAACATGCCAATCGAAAGCGAGGTACTCCATTGGTCCATATAACTGATTGCTAGTTGGTGGTTTCAACTTTTATCTGCAAAAGATACATGTTTTTCCCTACAACAGGGGTGAAAATAAAACATATTTGAAACCACCACCTAGATTGGCAATATACGTTTTAAAGATTAAATTTTAAACTAATGAAGTATGGTGAGTATGGTGCTCATGGCACATATAAATCAAAGAGTAGATTCAGGATCAGAAAAAAAAACACATGTTAATTACTTCTTTAAACAATAGCAACCTTATTTCATGATGATTAACTCAACAGGCAACGCAACTTCCAAACTACCAACAAAAACAAAAAAAGACCTCTTCCATTCCGATATGGATGTTTCCTTAAATGGTGGTACCCCCAAAACACCCCAAAATGATCATTTTTAGTAGGAAAACCCCATGGTTGTTGGGGAAACCCACCATTTTAGGAAACATCCATATGGACTGATTCCTATACTGAGACCACTCGCCAGCTGATCAATGAGAGAAAGAAAGCCGATCTTCTCGGAGCCTGAGGCTGGTTGGTGTGACACAGGTGGTTGCCAGGCTCGCTCCGTCTGAGCCCAACAACCATGGAAATTCTGATAGGTTTATATCGGGATCCCGAAATAACAATGGCTTGTGTTGAAATTCCCGAAATATGAGTGGGTAGCACAATCCCCTCAATACAATCAAAATTAGATCCAAATGCCGGGGTTTTGGTTACTGCTCATCTAGCAACAATGGTTTGGCTTGTTTTGGTCCATGGGCGGCTTATTTATTGTCCGATCCGCACATGAAATTGAGTCACAACCACAAGAAAGTTTACGAAGTTTGCGACATGTCCATTATATTGGTTGTTTAATACTTGACATGGATTTCCAGAAGGGGCTACCCTAATCCCTAAAGCCAAGGGCAATAAAAGATCAATATAAACATGTATAATCGACCCAAATAAGCAAGATGTGTTTCAAAGCTCAACTGTGTGAACTAGATGATAAGACATATGCCAAACATATTGGCAGTACATGACACATAGTAAATCACCAACCCAAGCCAAGATTTAAGTATGAAGCACCTCCAGAGGCAAAAACGAGTTGTCATCCTATCCCCTAACAGCCTCTTGGCTTTCCGTCAGGATTCCCATGATACTGGACCATGTTCATCTCTAAACATCAAGAGATGTTAAACCCCATACACATTGAACAACAGCAACAACAACAACAACAACAACAATCACAACAGCAACAACAACAACAAGAACAACAACAACAACAACAACAACCACAACCATAACCACAACCACAACCACAACAACAACGACGACGACGACAACAACGACAACAACATCAACAGCAACAGCAGCAACAACAACCATCACCACAACCACAACCATCACTACTACTCCTGACAGAACCAGTACTAGGTACTACGACTACACTGTAATGGTGTCAAAGACCAGTAAAGTGGAGCGTGCACACATACATCGAAGCATATCTATACTATATGCACAACATGTAAGACTATAATATGTCAATCCAATGATGTATAAACACACAAGTACTACATTTAGGAGATTTTGGGCCAGCCACAGACTGGAAAGCTTAAAATAATTAAATTTAGGTATTATTATGGTTTTCATTATGCTCTAAATTATCCTCCAATTTTACCTACTTATTTTACCCTTTTATTACCTCACGTTTTCATTATGCGTTGAATTATCTCAAAATTTACCTACTTGTTATAGATACTCAGTCCAGGCTCCGATCGAAAGTCTAACCAAAAGTCACACTTTGATAAAAAAGGTGTTCTATTACTTTTGTTCTTCCCTTTATGGGACAAGCAAATTCTCAAACCATAGAATGACGCTTTTTGATTTATACCAAATTCCGTTCAAAATTGCTCGGAAATTTGAAAAAAAACATGGGTTTATTCAAAATTTCCTCCAAAAGCAGAATTTTCTCCAAAACAATGAGGGGGGTGCACGGTCGGGGGTCTGGGGGTCTGAGGGTCTAGGGGGGTCTGGGGGTCTGCCTGGGGGTAGGGGCAGGGGATCGGGGAGATCGGGGAGGGGTCGGTCCAACCCACCATAAAAAATCATCAAAAATGCAAGAAACATCGAAAAATTTAGGTATTTTTTTAGGTATTTTTTAGGTATTTTTTAGATATTTTTTAGGTATTTTTTAGGTATTTTTTAGGTATTTGTTTTGCTCCTTGAAATAGTTTTGCTCCAAATTATGCTCCCAGCTATGCTCCGGGTTTTCCTCCCTGTTTTCATCCCAGTTTTTCCCCCGAGTCTTGGACTGGGAAATTTTGATGAGGTCGTCAAACATTGATGGTGCATGACGTTGGGACCAGTAGTACTCTCTAGTCTGTAAAGGAAACATGCTTGGCACCAACTTCCAAGCCCAACAATTGTTTTGAGTGTCTAGTTGAGGGAGGTCTTTGGCAGCGACAGATTGTAGTTGACCTTTGTAAACATGGTAAACCCAGGTAGGCAGAACAACCAAAGAGTCCAAGGAAAATTCCCAAGACAGTTTCTGTCATACCATATTCTGGAGGGTAATATTGAGGATAATTTAAAGTATCATGAAAATGTAGGGCCAATTTGGACCATAATTCTAGCATAAGCTTGAGTATAGCCAAAACCATAAAAAAATACCTAAAAATAATTATTTTAATGGCCATCAGTGTCTAGCTGCCAAATTCTCATAATACTACATATGATTGATTTAATATAATGTTGACCCCGGATTAATAAACCCCATGGTCCATGGTTGTTTAATTGGGGGAGGTCCCCATTTTTAAGGGGATTTCTCACAATTTGGGGGCACCCCTCTTAATAATCAGGCCCCTGACCCAGCATTTGGAGCATCCGCTGACGTAGGCCTCGGTTGGTTGCTGACCCTAAGGATGAAGGTGTGTCCATAACATTTCGGGATTTCCCCTACAATCCTATTGTGGGGATGTTTCATGTTCTATCAAAAACTATTTGAATCTAGATGAAAACTAAATGAATCTAGATGATAACCACTTATATTTCTTTCTACATATCATGACCAAAGCACAATACTACCTGGTGGTTTCAACCCATCTGAAAAATATGCTCGTCGATTTGGATCATTTCCCCAAGTTTGGGGTGAACATAGAAAAATGTTAAAAACCACCACCCAATCACAAGGGATATACGTTTTCCCATACAAAAAAAAAAACATCTTCCCTTTTTCACTCCATGGCACTGGAAGGCAACTCTTCAGCATCCAAAGATTCGGAGACCACACGCCTCTTACAGGTTTGGGATTTGCCTATCCCAGAGGATCCATGTATGGTTTATTCACCTACATTAGGTGAAAAATGGCAACATTCAAGGGGAAATTGTAGGTCAATATTCCATACATGGATCCTATGGGTATCAAAGGGTTGGTGGTGGGAAAACGGAGTTCCACAGGTCAACTTTTTGAACTTAGCACTTATTTTGGGTGAAATTATCCCAGACAAAAAAACATTTTAGATCGTGTATTTTGTTGGCCATTTATAGGGGGTTTCCATACCACTCCGTTGAAAAAACGAGTGGTTTTCAGGGCAACGCCCCAACCTATGTCGACTTTCAAGGATTTTTGTTTCTTCAAGCGGGAAAAAAATCGAATCAAGGACTCGATGCAAGAAAGTGAGCAGTCCGGGGAGGTAGTCAGAATCCTTCAAAAAAAAACATAAGATAACGAAAAAAACACTCCTACTTTCCATTGAATCCTGGCTGACTAATAGGGATCCATATATTGTTGTTTATGATAATCTCTATAGAACTGGGTAGTATAATCTCTTATATACCCTATATAGACAACCAGTTTGTTTTCATTGTTCACATTGGCAACTCATCCATGTTCCTTTTTCATGGCTGCACTGGTGAGCCACCAGTGATTATGTAGAACTCTTAAGGCCGCAAGGCCATTCAACTTCTTTGCAAATGGCCGTTTTTTCCAGTGCTACCCCACATTGACCATAGAGGGAGACCCCGTCACAATATCCTTTCTTGCATGAATATTACCTCCTTGGTTTGGAGGATTTGAGATGATACAGAGTTTGCTACATGTCCCGCCCTAAACATCATGTTAAGCCCCTTGTAGGATAATGCACAGTATCGCAATGCCGGCATTTTAGGGAAATTCATCGAAACCCTAGTTGGTGGGTTTCGACCCCTTTGAAAAATATTAGACAACATGGGAAACATTGGGTAAGCATTGAAAAAACATATGATTTGAAACCACCACCTAGAAACCCCCTATGTCATACGAGTTCAATCGCTTACCAAATGAGGCAGGATGAGGCAGGCAGCGTTCATCCTTTTTGTTTCCACCACAAACGGAGGTGGCATTGAATCCATTGCCCAAAGGGCAAAGCATCCTGACAGAAATTTGCATGTTTTGCCCTCCCACCCCAAGAGCACCACCCCCCAAGAGGTATGGATGATATTCAATAACATTCATGGGACTAATGATCAGGAGTTAATATTCATGGATGTTTAGTAATCAAATCTGCCAGTTAACATCAATAGCAGATTATAGATATCTGGGCAATGTATTATAGATCCTTAACGGACCTGAATTAATGCCATTTTAGGATTCAGGGATTCGCTTACTAAACTACCTTTTGGGGTGACCTCGGCTGGGGTCGCTATAAATTGCCTAGAATAAATATATTTGTATACCAAAACTATTCAAACATGGTGATGTTTACGGTGATTTATTATATAAATATATAGATATAGGAAGTAAAAGTCAACACAAAATTATCACAGTCAGAGTTAGAGGATGATGCATTTGTGAGTTCCAATCCCACCCGGTGAATAGGTTTCGATTTCTGCGTAGTACTTCCGTTAGGACATGTCTGGAATTTATTGATTTTGTTGGTCAAGAGTCATCCAATTCAATGGTAAGTGCAGAATATAGAGTTCAGATGAGTCAGGCGGCCTTCTGAGATCATTCTTAGCATGCTGTCAACCCTTCAGAAGCCACCATGAGCAGATTTGACCTTAAGAATGATACACTACTTAAAAGCTGACAGCTCGCCCTTGAAGAATGGTGGTTGGGTGGGACTACTTTCCTTTTGGTGGGGAAAGCCTATGTTTACTTGGAGGGCACTATGAGATTCTCAAAAATAACCATCTGCACACCCGCCAGACAACAAATCAAACCTTCATAAGGTTGCTCAAAACAAAGCGGGCCTCTGATAGGAATTATATAATTTGATCACTGCTGAAAGGGCCAAATGGGAACAACACACCCCCGTGAGTTGTCTACCCAAAGGGTCCATGTATGGTATCTAATTATCTCCATCAATATTTACCACAAGAATCCGCCAAATGTGGGTAAACATACCAGACATGGATCATTATGTGAATACTTATACTCACTCACCTAAATATACCAAGTACCGAAACTGTCAAACCCTAGCCCTTTAAGGGATTATAACTGATGAAATGGTCACCGAATACCGCCACCAAGTTTCACAATGAGCATTTGCCCATGCAACCTCAGGGAATTTTCTCAACGTGGAATGGCGCAAGATGGTACTTTTCATTGGGGATGCAACTCAACAACCATTGTTGGCAGGCAGATGTGGCAGGTAGGTGTTTTCTTTTTTGTTCAATCTAAATGTAGATAATGAACATATAATGTGTATATACAGTATATCTGGGCATATTATTATAACTACCAAACTTGAAACAAGGATCATTTTGGGCCAGATTCCATGATTCTAAAGCACCATTTGGGGTGACCAACCTGCGGTTTGGTCGCTGTAATTTGCCCAGAACCATGTCATCATGTCACAGTGTGTGTTGGTTTAATTGCAGGGGAGGTGCCATAATAGAATGGCAAATATGAACAACATGATGCATTCATAGAGCACTTAGACAATAGACAATAGACATTTTTGACGAAAAGTAAACTGAAGGTTCGGTTGGATGTATGATTCAAGTTCTGCAAAGCCAAACATGGTATTTTGAATGAGTCTAATTGTTTGCTTGAGAGTGACCATGGAACTCTTACGACCACTTCATTCCTCATCCTAAGATGCCTGAGCACATTAATGATGACAAGATCTACCAGACTACTTCTTCCTCGCTTTGCACAGGACTTCATATTGTTATCATGAGAAACATTACGTATTGGCGAAAGGGAAAACCTTTGAGAAACTCCGTATTTTGCGCAGGTTTCAGTTTCAATGATACATGTCATGGGTCAAAATGGTCAAAATCCCATGGAACCTTAAATCAACAGCTGCGATTGTGCCCCAGTGACCAGCAAGGATCGAGTAAGCTGGTTTGGCACCACCAAGCGCTTTGGATGCCTGGAAGAAATGCGGCAAACAGACTTAGTGAAGGGAACACTGCAGAAATGGAGTTCATATAACAGGGGTCTCTACCCTAGGCATTTGGTTGATCTTTATGGTAAATGTAGGTAAATATACCATACATGGATTCTATGGGTTATATTACCAATCCAAACAATGCATTGTAAAGAGGAAATCCTCAAAATTGCGATCCATTTGCATTGTTTGATCCCCCGAATGGGTAATTGAATGATGCTTTGGTAAATAGTGTAACCATTGTCACCTCCGATTGAGTACCGGGCATTCCCATTTCGCTAGTGATTAGACCTTCTAGTTTCGGAATATTTATTTCCATAATTCCCTGCAGAAAATTAAACAACAGAAACACGTGTTTCCATGTCATGGGGAAAAAACCTGCAAAATCCTGCAAAACAAGTTCCCATTTTATAAACCTTTTAGAAACCAACCTTTAATCCATACATACACCCCAGAAATCTAACAGTGATACCAAAAAGTCACCATTTTTTTTAAAGGGAGTTACCTTTTCCAAGGCCCATCATTTTGGGTATCCATGTTTGGTTTCGGGAGTGTACATCCCATCTTTAACCCTTAACCTGCCTAGAAACACTTTACCCTACACATCCAACTAAGTTGGATGTCAGTCATCCGAGTTACCACTTTGGCACGAGCAATCCCGTCTCCAACATCACTGCAACTAAAGGATCAACATCTTCGAAGGAACCTACCGGAGTCGGGGTGGATATTTTTACTAATTGGTTCCTTTTTGGGGATTCATGAATGGTATATTTACCTACATTGATCCCATCAAAACCAACTCAATCTAGGTATAAATATACCATACATGGATGCTACGGGGTTGATTGATGATGGGTCCATGATGCTGGTTTATGTTGGTGAAAATCGTGATATTGATTGAGGTTGATTGCTTCAAATTATATAGTGTTTGAATTATTTCAATCCCAAGGGATACTCAAGTTACTAGGGAAAACTCAAAGCCTTGCAACAATTTCTGCTCTATCAGTTACAAGGATTCCTTAGGAAAGGTGAAACAAAAACACCTAAGAAAAAACACCAAATAACCATTCTCTAGGGATCCATGCGACTGCTATATCTACCTCCATTTGGTTGATTTTTTATGGTTTTCATGTTGGTAAATAGACCGTTCGTCCCATGGATCCCAAGTTTGGGATTCAATTGGTGACGCCAGTCAGCAGGTACGCCCGTTTGCAATATGCAAATCGCCTCATGAGAAGAGCAGTTGCCATCACTAAGCCATTAATTGATGAAAACGATCAAGATTGAGGATGCAA
Organism: Breviolum minutum Mf 1.05b.01; assembly: GCA_000507305.1. Classification (NCBI taxonomy): domain Eukaryota; class Dinophyceae; order Suessiales; family Symbiodiniaceae; genus Breviolum; species Breviolum minutum. The sequence continues at coordinate 264,110 of DF239539.1, forward strand.
ACCAAAATCAACGCATCATCTTGAGGTTGCTTATGTGGTTTTCCCTAGTCTTCCAGTTAAATACCTTCTGAGGTTAGGTGTTTTAGCTATATGTTTTTGGGATCCAAATACCTCCTCACCAGGTGTTTGGAAGCCTAGGGTTTGTTGAAATAAAAAAACGCTCCCAAAGTCATCCGCAAAATTTGCCAGACTTTGTTGATCAATAGTTGAATCAACTCTGCAATTGCCTCATCAACCCTGAAACTGAAAATGAAGAAATGATACTCTGGTTGGTGGTTTCAACCCCTTTGAAAAAATATGAGTCAAAATGGAAATCTTCCCCAAGTAGGGGTGAAAATAAAAAAATATTTGAAACCACCACCTAGTACTGTATGTTAAACTTGATTGGCATCATGAACGGAGGGGATACCCTAACATACATCAAACAAAATATGCAAATATGACTCAGGATTGAAGGTCTCACCAGCAAACTGCAAGCAATCATGGCTGGTCCACGTTTTAGTCCCCACTTGACGTAGCCCTATATATTTGAATCCTATATGTTGCAGAGAAAATTATTAAGGGAAAACCCAATCAGAATTCTCATCTAAAGCTTGATCCCTCCGTCCCAGTGGCCATCTTTGCCTTTATGTCTCACCCGAAACGCACCAACGCAAAACGCGACGCGGTTTCTCCAACCTGAAACATCAACTCCTTCGACTGCCAAGTCATTCAACCTTTCATGAAGTGCTGCAACAGAACGCCCTGCAGAGAAACTTCCGGAAGGACGACCATTCCATAAACCTCAGAAAAAGGTGACGTTGCGTGGGTTGTTGGAGATAGGAGATAAGTTTGGTTGTTGTTGTTGTTGTTGTTGTTGTTGTTGTTGTTGTTGTTGTTGTTGTTGTTGTTGTTGTTGTTGTTTACAAGGCACACTGTTGAAGATACATTACGATACACTATATAGCATATGGGTGGGCATGTAACTTGGCCTTTGACTACATCTTACTACTGAAACATAGTAAACTGGTTGGTGGTTTCAACCCATTTGAAAAAAACATCTGTCAAATTGGAGCATTTCGCCAGATAGGGCTCAAACTAAAAACATATTTGAAACCACCACCTAGTAAACATAGCGAATCGTTTCTTTTCCCTTTTGGGAAACATCAACACGTGGTGTCAATTTTGAAGAATCTCACCTCGAATCTTCTCACCCTCCAACTAACATTGCACGTCGCACCACCCCTGTCCCCCCCGAAAAAAGCAAGCCCTAGGGATCCAATCACGTCAGAGGATGACAGGGGTTTACAATCACATCCCAAACGCATAGTATTTAGGTTCCATTACCACTCTCAAAAGGTGAGCCAGATCCCTAGGGAAGTTGAACGTTTTGCCACGCCAACACTTCCGATGGATTCCCCCCAAACGAAAACAAAGCTTGACAGGTGAGAAGATGACGATTCACTGGATGTGTGTGTATATGTGTGTCCTTGATGTAGCTGAGTTTATGATTGGAAAAAGAAAGACCTTAGAGCTGATCCCATACCTCATCTCTACCCCCCACCCTCCCGAAAGACGACCTCCTTGAAGCTTTGGATGCATTGAAAAACGATGCAGCTGTCCTTCCACCATGTCCTCAGCACTTGATGAGATCAGTGGATGGAACAAGAGCAGTGGATTGAAATGCTGCACTTTGAGAACAGGTATTTCCTGAAAAACACCCCAGCTACTTAGTTTATGCTTGCTTACTAGAGATGTTTGGGATTGTTTGGGGGTCTAAACAACAATCCTTACAAGTTATCGGAAAAACTATAGGGATCCCACTCTCCAACTTCCTGCAAATTCACCCGAGCTTTCGGAAGCCACAACCGACATAACGAGGTTTTGTCCAGAACTCTCCGGAGTTAACTCACATTGGAACCATGAAATCCGAAGAAAATTCCAAAATTGAAATCTCCTTTCTTGCCGGGAGTGACCATATTCCAGGAATTTTGCGAGGTGTTTTTGGGATGGTTTTGATAGCTAACTGGCTTTCAAAACTAACCATCAACAATATCAACAGCAGTAGCGCCTTCCACAAGCAAAACCTGAGGTTTGTGCCACTTCTTCCTTCATCAGCTCTGGCAATCGACGTAGCACTAACTCGACAGCACTCTGGCGCGCTGGTGATGGATGACTGTGCCCCAAAGAGTCCATGATGAATCACTGAATCACCAAAAATACCATTCAGATTTCCCCATTACCTGTCTAAATATGACATTTGTTCGCATCAAGCTTCAAATTTCAATGAGATCTTGGGCCGTTTTTGGGAAACTTCCCCCCCTCAAGGATGTAGTTTTTGTTAGGGAAATGCTCCGAGTTTTGTGACAAACAATGAACACTCTGCCCAAAATCATACAAATACAGGATGTTGATGTTAGAACCAAATCCCAACCAACCATCCAAAAATGAAACCATCCCATTAATACTTGGCGGCTAGTGGTAGCGATCCTTACAGTCGTTAGTCAACATTTAGTCAACAAAGTAAAATAAGTGGTGTTAAGAACATCTATCTGAGTTGTTAATATCTTGGTTCGCTAAATGGCCAGTTCCTTCATCCAACTTCCCAATGACCCTAGACATCCAAACACATACCTCTTGAGTTTTGTTGTTTTGGATATACTTTCAGGGTCCAAATACCTTCTCAGCAAATGATGGGATGTCTAGGGTAGTGATGACAACTGCAAAGTGGGCCACTACCAGTTTCAGGATATGTAAGTAGCATTATAACTCCACTTATAGGGGTTACAACCCAAGACACCCATGTCCAAGGTCATTTATAGGGGCACCATGACTCCATTTATGACTAGTAGGGGCCCACTTTGGTTTCATTTGCCATTTGCTGGATGAAAACGCCACCTCGGGTTGTCGAGCATCTGCGCGAAAACTATCATCTCGACTTTGCCTTGGGGCCGGGTGTATTGGTTAGGTGAGACATGTCATAGGGAAGGGGTTGTTGCTGGATGAGATGTGACTCATTGGCTATAGTTGATATCTCTAATGTGATTTATGGGGCTATAACCCCAGTGAAACCCATTTATCTTCGGCCATTTATAACGATCGGTTCAAAACGCCCACCTTGTACCCAAATATCTTCAACGGATTTTTATGGTTCTTGTAAAAGCTGGTAGGTGGCATAAAATCACCCAATTGGCAGTACTTACCGCTTATATACTAGGTCTATATTGCCTTCGTTTGGGGATTATATAATCCCTACCACCTATCACCAGAAGCAGAATAATTCTACTTGGGTTTCCCAAAAAAGTTAGCAAATGGTTACTAAATGGGTTATAACCTATTTATCAAGAGGACATATAATTCATTTATTTTCCATTTATCTACTGACTTCCTGGGACATCCAAGATATCTGCTGAGTTCACCTTGACAAAAAATCTCGTCTTGTCATTCACCAAGGTGCTGTTTGGCAATCTCCAAATACTGCTCTGCGTCCGGATTCCTTCGATCGGATCGAACCAGGCACAAATTCTGCGGAACCGCAAAATCCAGTGAGTTGTAACTCAAAATCCAATTTTAGGACGTCTTTTTACAGATGGTAAGGCAAAAATAATTGTCAACTACAAGTGAATTCAACCAAAATTTGACTTGTTGATAAGAAAAACCACTTGATATGGTGAGATTTGTCTCAAACGTCTGTGTTTTAACCATACCAGCTTCTTAACTGGATCTAGTCCATCATTCATCATGCCACACACACACACACACTCACACGGACCGTGAAATTGTCGTTTGAATCATCACGTATTGGTTAAAGATTGGCATATGAAACCCAGATTCATGTGACAACCAACCAACTACATATATGTCTGATCATGCCAGAAAGCGCTGAAACACGGATGGTTGGCAACTCCACTACGTCTGGTTCTTCCATCTCTACATGGCTCATAACCATAAGTATACTCATTGTCCCTGAAAAAATAATTCATATGAACGTATCATATGATAATATGTGTATATATATATATATGCATACAAAGACAATATGATTACATGTCCTTTGGCTACCAACATTATCTTAAACATTCTTAAACGCTGCTTTCTCACTATTAGTTTTCTGGGACGATTGAAAGAATGGAAACCTGGACACGAAGTCGCTCACCTTGGAATATCATAAAAAGTTTCTCCGTCGTGGTTGAATCAAAGGGGGTCGTTTAAGCCAACAAAAACAAGTACAGCCCGAAAAGTTTCAGTTGGAAGATGAAATTCGCGTAAATTTTCAGATTCCATGTCCATGTTTTTGCAAAACACCTGCTTTGACTTTGGTGATGTTCATTAAGGAATTGCTTCTTCTGGAAGAATTCCAATAAGGTTTACATTTTTTGGGGGGGAGACCAGGAGACCTCAAGTTCTGAAGGTTTTTTCAGCCGTTCTCATCAGTCGACCTGCCGGGTCGAAGTTTTTGGCGATGCTTTTCCGCTTTCTCCTCTTCCTGCTCCTGTCAGGTTTTTTCAAATGAGCGACAAAAAAAAAATCCATCAAAAATCAAACGGGACCTTACCAACAAACCCCTAACTAAGGTACTAGAGCTATTAGATACACAGGTTTAGGGGTCCATTCAGTGGGTCCTTGGAGATTTCTTAGAAAATTGCATGAACCATGATGGTCACTTGAGTGGAGAGTTTGCATGAATTTTTGGGCATCCAACAATCATGAAACTAAGGATTGTGTCCCGGGTAGCTTCGAGGGGTGTCTTCAAAAAAGTTAAGCTGCAACGATCAATGATCTGAAAAAAAAGGACAACAAAATCAAAGCAAAATCCATATCATCCATATATATATATATATAGATATTAATATATAATTCATGTATATAAACATTCACCCCGGAAGATTAACATGGAACCTGAGAATACACCCCTGGAAAAGGGAAAATCCTCTTCCAAACCATCATTTTCAGGTTCAAGCTGTCAATCTTCGGGGGTGTAAATGACCTACGTTTCAGGTATTTATGGTTAAATAATATACGGTACCGTAACATACATTCATGGATGATTGGGGAAACTCAACCTGGATGTTGGCTAAGGGGCTCCATCCCCTTGCTCCATTTGCTTATCACTAAACACCAGCCAAATAAGATATGATAAAACAGCATCCATGCATCAACATAACAAACTGATAGTGAGTCTAACAAAATTTGCAACTGTTCAACAATACATGTTTGGATAATTTTCGAATACTGACTATCAAACACAAAAGAAAGTCTGAAATAGGATGAACTTTGACAATAAAACAGTAAAACACATTATGTAATCGTGATTCCCAAGCCAAACAAGTAAACAAATACCCAAATACATACCCAAACACAGTAGATTTGCCAAGTAAACATATCCAAACAAGCCTCCCAAAGCCAGCAAAGCGTCAACGCCCCATTGTGCCTCTTTCAACCGTTGTGCCTCGACAAATTTCCTCTCTTCAACCTTCACAGTGATGATCGGTTGTGATGTGTGAAGTTCGCCCCAAAAAATGGACAATGCCATGAGGAAACTTCATCTTCCAACCATCGATGTTCAGGGGATGTGTTTAGTTTCAGGGAGGGGTAACTGATGTTCATTTTGCTTATTGAAGTGGTAAACGAAAAAACACAAATTGATCTGACGGACAATATCATATCGCATCATATCAGATCCAAGTATATCATCGTATTGTATCAAATCATACCATAATATATTGCTATAAATTTGTTATACACATCTCATTAGAGTAATTACTTCGTATTTTATACACTTGACCATTGTGATATGTCCCTAGCGATCCATGTATGCAATATTACCTACATTTGCTTGGTTTTTATGGTTACAGGATGTTATAGGTAAATATACCATGTATGGATTCTATAGTACTGTGATCATAATCTGCTTGAACACCAACGAAAAACACCAAGAAAACCAACCTGATTTCCATGCCTTCACTTTGCCATACCAAGACACGATCAACTCGGAGATGTGTCGTAAGTGTGCAGGGTGGCCACCCAATGCACCCCAAATGGCACGCCAGTCATCCTTCTCCTCGCAAGGGGTGTTTTCGCCATTTGAAGAATAATGAAAGCAAACTCTCTAGAATGGAGGGAGGGTATCCTAAGTGTCTGGGCAAATTACTGATTTCCAAACCTGAATCAAGGGGATTTTCAGAGAAATTCCCTTACAAAACCATCGTTTCGTTTAATACCTTCATACTGTTGATGGCTGAAATCCTGCGAACCACCTGCAAAAATCTATGAACCCCTGTGGAAAAAATAGGGATATTCAATCTCCTCCTAACTACCCTGTGTTTTTGAGGATTCTGGGATTCTTTAGCTCCTCATTTAGTACAAAAATAAATCATCCCTGGCTCCAAATCGCTCCCCCAATAGCACAGGGTAGCTAATATCAACTGATTTCCAGCTCTCCGGACTTGAGGGAGCTTTCTCTATCCCATTTTACACATGCGTTGGGATCACGTTTCGAAGTACAGGGTGATGTAAGAAGTCAAATGTCATAAGTATATATTCAATAAATATCAGGAATTTAGAACTTCCTCATGGATTGTTCACATACAGTTACTCTTATTCAATATTCACTCATGGAGAACATATATTTGAAACTACAACAGGTTGCTACATCTCGTCAAGGTGACTCTTTGAGGGGCATGGTTGCCTTACATACATAGATCGTTTTGAACTCAGCGTCATGGTGTCCGGGAAAGAGAAGGGGAAAGGGAAGGGAAGTCCTTCAGTGAGCCATGGCAACCAATGGAAAGTGGGTCGCTAGATGATCCGATTCATTCAATTTCATAATTTGTAGGCACGGTTCTGGGTGAATCACAGTATGACCAAGCTGGAAAATTCTTTACTTTTAGGATTTTAGGGGTATTGCCCGTTTTTGGTTGAAGAATATGTGGATCGGTATGTGGTTCAATATAAAAGTATATAAAAGTATAGAGGAGTTTCAGGTTTACCTTCCGAAAATAACATCCGACTGGCCTTATCTTTTTAAATCTCTGTAATCCACCCAGTTTAGTTGACAAGGTGTCAACTCACTTGCAGAATTTCAGGTATCAGTGAATACATTGGGTGTGGCCCAGTCCCCAGTAATATTTACCTACGGGGTGGAAAATACACCCAAGGTATGTAGGGTTACTGGCACATGGGATGGCCAAATCTTTATTCAAATCGTTTACTGAACGTCGAAAAGTAGCCGTTATGTAATATGCATAGACCTATATATTTATTACGTAGATATATGAAAAATGATATATATCAACACTCGATACAGGTTGCCTATTGGCACCCCTTACTCTAAAGTTGGCACCTGCTTACCAATGTGCAGTTCAGAACAACTTTAGGTTGTTTTAGATACTGAGATACTCATATCCATCAATATCCAACCCAATCACATCAAACCACCATCACCCCACGTTGTTTCGTTGGCGCCTCTTCTGCCAAAAAACGTGGCTGAAAAATGGCCCGTGCCATGTCATGAGACCATTCATCGGCAGTTAACACTGGCACCTTGATTCGCAGCTTTTCTAATTTTGTGGGTTTCAACATACTAGTAACTATCCCGAGGCATGTATGTATGATATATTTACTTACATTCGGTTGAATTTTATGTTAAATGTAGGTACCTAGATATAAATATATATATATACCATACCATACATGGATCCAATGGGTATTGGGAAGCTTCCATTTGAGCAACTGCAAACACATCCATACAACGAAAGTTGGATTTTATGTATCAACTTCTCACTAGTCGCTTGTCCAGGTACATGCATCCATGATTATTGAAAAACAAAACATCAAAGCACATCTATTAATAGGTAAATGATGGTAAATGTAACACGCATAAATGGTACCTAGATTTCCATACGAAAACATACTGAAAGTGAGGTTTGATGCTATCATTGAATCCCAGGATTTTCGATGATTGAAAATGGCTGGATGTCTACAGAAACTTGCGGAAAGGCAACTTACTTTCACCACTTCTGGAAGATATGCCCTCCCTGAAACCAACAGTTCGCACATGAAAATTGGTGGTTGGGCAGTGGTTGTGAAGATTACTTTCCCCTTTGGGAAGGCCTATTTTCGGGACCTTTGCTAGTTTCAGGGAGGGTAATGATTTGAAAAAGGAAGTGATGGTATGTAGTGATGCTATCAACAGTATCGTGACATTTCTTTGGCTGAAATTCATACCCACTCACCAGTTGATGCCTTAAACTCATCTGGCAACCATATTCAACAAGCAAATCACACAGCCAATCTTTGCAAACAAAATACCACTGTTACCATACTGATAGATCCAAGCGAATTGCCTATCAATCATGAAAAATGGCATATCATGAGCCCAACCGGCACCAAATTTCTGAATAAATCGAATGGCATTGGAACTGTGATTGGCAAATGAATGTGGATCTGACGTAGAAGAATTCACATGTGTGTTGATGATACTGTTGATGGACAAAATCCTGCACCACCAAGGATGATGATTATCCCGTTATTTACAGGGTTTTAACCATCCCAGGTGGTGCAGGATTTCGTCCATCAACAGTATGTAAAAGTGAATATCTCCAAACACACCCAAAAAAAAATTCCCAATGATTCTATTCGTTTGAACCTGAGTCTTGTTTCCTCCATAAATCTCTTGAAAACCCATATCATTCTGGCCAACAAGCAATGGCAACGAGGTTGCAACGTATTGACTTCTCATAATTTGTTGGTTTCTAAAACAACAACGTGACAACGTGCATGTTGTCGTGTGAACATGACAGCACAACAATCCCCCATAAGCTTGGCAACCTGAAAAAACGAGGTCAAAACTCCCTACAAAACCCGGAAAACAAAGGATCAGTCAGCCAGCAAGCGACTCCCATTTCATTGGCGCGTACGGCTGCAAGACCATCATAACTCTGCACCAAAAAACGCAGCTTTGCTGCTTTTTGACCTCCAAGAGGGTTTGTGTGAGTTCTGCTATGGTTGGGAACAAAATCAGCTACATAACGATATTGCTGAACATGGTACCTTTTAGTGGTGAGAAAATAGACCACAGTAGATTGAAAAAGACTAACCCACCCAAAATAAATCCAAGATTATCTTCCTGGAACACCTGGTTGAGACCATTGGAACACAAGCAAAGACCCCAAGTTAGCAGTTGTTGTGTTGTCTTTTTCAACCACTGGAAGCTCTATGTTTTTTCATTCAAGTGGTCACTCCATGAAGGTTTTTTTCACATGCTTTGGTAAGGATGAAACCCCCTTGCACTAAAATACCCTGCTTGTTTTGCGAATATATGTTGATATGTTGATCTTTATTGATACTGATCAATGTTTTCACATCACATTTGAGGAATCTACTCTGAATTTAGATGATTCATAGGGGGGGGAACCAGTACTACCGTTGCACTCAAACATATGGCCTGTTCAATGACCAAGGAGGCGTCCAAACAGTGGTGATGTCAAGTCAAGTTTTTTGTTTAAACTTGGAAATACACACACACGCACACCCGAAAACTAACATGACTAAATGGAAAATCAGCATGTTTTCATATAGGAGATATAGATATATATCTTCATTTTTGGTTGGTGGTCTATTGTCATGTTAGTTTTCTGGAGGGTACTTGTTTTTTAGGTCTGGATGCCTTATAAGCCATCTAAGCTGTGACGTGGCTACCCCCCCAATTAACCTTTGGCTTCAATCCGGCATGACCCATGCAGATTGGTGGACCAACTAGTAACTAGCAACATGGTGAACTCAGCCAGCACCGCAAGACCGATATCAAAGAACCACTACCCTAATTTTAGGATCTAGCAATTGCCGGTTTTCCCAAAATCATGCCCTTAAATCTTGGGCAAAAGCCCTTCCAGTTGGTTACACCTTGTTCCCATAGGCACTTTTTCATACTTTTTCAACTAACAAATCCTTCACAATCCCATGTCATGATCACCCATATCGATACTTGCAAGCAAACCATTGACAACAGCTTGCCCGATAGCGAACGACTCGTTTGACTCTTGCCTTTGCTTGATTGCGTGGTGATCCTTTCGACGAGGCCTCAATCAACAAGAACCATGACCCAGGAAAAACTGGCAAACGGATGATATTCAGAGATGTTCGGAACTTATAAGTTCTTGGCAAATGTGAGGTTCTGTGGGATCCCAATTCTTTGGGACAGCGATTTCAGAGATTCTTATACCCACATAGTTTAGGGTAGATGCAGAATCATTGTGACAAAGGAAGCAGCACGGCGGTGTTTGGAGTGGACCATCTGCAAAAGTTCCTTGAAGTTTGGCCAATGAGAACTCCTGAAAAGTATCACAGGAGCCCCATAATCTTCCTGCCATACCTTGTGAATACCCAATGGAAATCCACCTTTTCCAATAAAAAATACATCATACAACTGGTGGATCTTTGATTGCCATGTTAGTTTACCAGGGTGCAGGCATTTAGACCCCCCGGCTCGACCTAAGACACTTGCACTTTTGATCGACCAGGAAAATCACAGACATTTCAGGTACCTGGTACCTAAAATGGAGGTAATGTAAGGCTTATGTAAGGGAAAACCCACCCCCAAAATAGCCTAAGGTTCAGGAAACGCTACAATTTTAGGTACCTGAAATTCTGGGTGAGAAAACTTACCCTCCACAAAACTAACATATCCCACCTGGGAGGGGATATGTTGGTTCCCAGGAAGGTATCAAGAATTACAGTCTTTACAGGATTTCAACCATAATCACAACTCACAACTTTCAGAAAAAAAACATGTATCTTCAAATTTCACAGTAGTAACACCCCCCTGACGAAACCGCGATACCATTTTCCAATGGAAATCAATTGCGCCTTACCCTAGAGATCCAATCACCTTCTGAGAATGGTTTCATGGAACCTAAATGTCCCATGCGTTTCGGAGGTGATGAACGACACCTCTTCAGGTCATCATGGTGTGAATATGACTTGCTTGATTCCTACAAGGTGGGCCCCTTCCAGTTATAAATGGAGTTGTAACCACTATAAGCCTTATAATTGGGAAACTTAGGTCATCACCCCTTTTTTTTTAATGATTACAACTGCCTGAGACCTTTTCGAAAAAATCCCGAAAACCCAACCTTCACGTGCAGCATGTGCTCGCAAGAGCACTACTGGAAGATCGCTCTGACAACACTTTGCCGCAGTGAAGAGGAAATCGACAGCAGCACTGGCACCACCTTGACGTCGTCCTGCTTCTGAGAGCAATGCTAACCTTTGGCGCAAAACGATGCAAAAAACATTATTATGTTTTTAGAAATATGTGGCCTTCAAAAAACAAGTGGTTTCCTATCTTGATAAATGATTTCGAGGTTTGTTAGTTTGGAGTTGCCTTGTTGTGACAAAAAAAACTATCTGCAAAGAGATGAGAGTCGTTTTTTCATTAAACAAATCATGGTGTGCCACAAAAACGCTTCAAGTCTAAAATACCCTAGGAATCCAGAGAGTAGGATTGATGGTCGAAACATCCCATCCCCAGGTCATGGGATTGGTTCGGGGAAATCCCGAATTCTTAGGACATACCAATCAGATCCTTAGGTCGATAGGATAACACCAATACTTGGCACCTTTGCCTCATCCACAATTTATCCTGTGAATGAACCACAAAATGTATGAAACAAAATGTTTACCCTCCCTAAAAGTAACATACCCCCCTAAAAAGGGTGGGTTTTCAATGGGAATCTTCAGGGGTCTATTTTCAGTGGCTATGTTAGTTTCAGGAAGGGTATTGCTCATCTGCCGGTTTGAAATGATACATGTAACCCCACTGCTGGATGCAACGCGTTTCGGTGCAACTTCTCTATAGATATCAGGTATATTTTGCTATTTGCACATTCGTTGTTCGATACTGCCATCTTAATCCAGTAAAGATATGCAATTCAAGCATTCACAGGTTTCAAACAAGTCAACAAATGTCAACAATAAGTAATGCTTCAGTAGGCTTGTTAAAAATATGTTACAATAACTAAACACACACACACACATCCATCATATCCCACGCGATGTGTTTTGTCCAAATCAGAATCCATCCTTACAACTCGTTGATAACCCTTGTTTTGATTCAACAAAAAAGGATCGTGTTTCGGATGGTTGAAGCCCCAAAATTAAGGATATACTCACAGGTTCCAGCCCTTCCAGGCATGCATACATCCACCAACTAACACATCAAGTCCCTACCAACCAAAAACATCCTCCAACTAACGCCCAAGTGACGCCACATGCATACGACTTGGAGGTGAAAGCTGTAAGCGAGGAAGGGATGACAAAAGTGTGGAACTTTGTACCACAAGCCTGTAGGATGATCACATGTGCGATCGGGTCCATCAACTTCCGTTGGTTTTGATATCATAGGGAATGGTCCCATACAGTAGGGCTTTATATACCCATTAGAAGGATTCCTATGAAAGGTGGGATGACCATCTTACCTGTGACATTGGGGATTGTCATCTTACCCGTGATGATGGGAATCCTTATGGGTGTACAGTATATTATGCATCCCTTCTATTGGGTTGATGACCCATCCTCTGACACTGGGAGACAATGAGAGTTTGGACCATAGCACATATGACATCACGTGGGCATGGGTCCACGTTTAGTAACTGTTGGTTCGTGCTTTTTTTTCTAATCCCCCCCTTGATCTGGGATGCGGTTGTTTATGTTGTTTAGTATATGTGCAGTAAGCATTTAGTAGTAAACTAAAACAAATGTGGATTGTAAACAAATTGGAACATCTGGGTGTGACATGCTGAGGGTCAACGGATTGTTGAGAATGAGCTGAAGGTTGCTCCCCATCAAAAAATGAGAATTATCAAACCAATCATCCAAAGTCATCCACAAAATAATGGAGGTTCCTGGTTCCCTTAATAGGTGGTAGGTACCATATAATCCCCCCAATTGGCAATATATACCACTTATTATATATTGCCAATTGGGGGATTATATATCACCTACCACCTATTACGGGAACCAGGAAACTCCATTGAACAAAGATTTGTTTGGCCAGGGATGTTTAGGAGAACATTTCCAAGGATATTCCTCTTTTTTTTGGCAATCAATTTCTCGTGGTCGATCATACAAATCACTGAACACAACAAATAACATATAAAAATCCATGTCATCTCCATATTTAATAGGCGCTGCGGAAAAAAAGAAACAATGCAAGGTGCAGCTATCCATGAAACTTCTGTAAATCCAAACTTGACTCTGAAAACAGGAAAACAAAGCAAAGCGGTGTGCCTAGATAAAAGAAAAACAATAACAAAGATATGTATAAATTATCAAGATACAAAGGAAAGGAACCCTCCCAGTCCCCTGCAACAGTTGATGCTATATGGCAATGTACCTGTCCTGTGGATATGCTATAGGTCTATATCGTTAAACATCCCCCCAAACTCATGCCTCACAGGATCCTCTCGCCATTTCTCCAAAAGCTCACGGACAGCTGGGACCTCCAAAAAAAAAACACTTAAAATGGTGGATTTTGTTCGGGGTGCCATGGCTTTTCATGGGAAAATCCTTGAAGTTGACAAACAAAACTTCAAAAAACCTTCCGAAATCAAATTCACCAACCAACAAAACCCATAGGACATAAGAAGAGGCCATCCCTAAAGGAAATATCATCTTCCAACCATTGAATTTCAGGGGCTATCTTAGTTTCAGGTAGCGGTTATAGGGGTACACCCTGGAAAATCAACATGGAACCCAAATGTGAATGATTTGGAAGATGACTTTCCTTTTCAAATTCGTTTTTTGCACCGTTTCAGCCGTTAATTTTTCCGAGGTGTAGTTCTAACTATACGAAAACCAAGCCTACTTGCAACAATGTCGACTTTACATGACTTTACGGCTTAGAAAAGGAAAGGAGTTCAAACAAAAAACCAGGCGTCCAAACATATGAACAGCCTATATTTTTAAAGCCCGGCCCAGAACCTGTAAAACAACACAAACTGAGGCACGAAAAAGAAACAACTCTTACTTTCCAATTTTGAATCCTCGTTGGTTAATAAAAATCCTTAAAAATAATGGTTTATGAAATAATCCCACATAAGTGGGTAGGATTTCATCTCTTATATCCCCTAAACAACCAGTTTTTTATTGCTAAATTGTCATCGGGTCTCTACCCCGGATACCACCCCTAAGAATCCAGACACGTAGGATTGATGGGCTAAATCCGATCCCCCATTAATAGGATTGTAGATATAATCCCTTAGGACATACCGATCAGATCCTTTGTAGTAAGCAAATATGATAGGGTAACAAGAAACTTGTGAAGCAAGCGAGGCCGACTACTCAACAGTACACCCTGGAAGAAATTAACGGCTGGAACCTACACATTCACCCATTTGGAAAGGAAAATAATCGGAACCAAACCTCCATGCTAATCTTCAGGGGTGTACCACCTGCATTTGTCACTCCCGGTAAGTGACCTGCCTCTGTTCCTTGTGGCAATGCCTGTGGAAGTCCCAAACGTCCAGCAACCGCCTCCAAGGTAGCGAACAGTGGCCTGGCTGCCTGCCAGGTGAAGAGATGTAGATAAGTATCATAGATCTTGTGAGATTTGAGATAGATTTATGTGTATGATATGTAAAAGAAAAAATATATATTTACATCTATGCTATAAAGACCTTAGTGAAACAAACGTGGAGTATTGACACTACATCACCACCATCATGATGCTCGTCAAGACGGCAGCTCGGCGGTCTTTCCTGGAAGTCTAGCTAGGCTTTTGTCGAGCGAAAACCTCTCCTTGGTCTCCAAAAGGAAAAGCAGTTTCACCGTTACAAATGGAGGAAATCAAATAGGTCACATACACACACACAAAAAAAAAAACATCCATTACGGCTTCGCTGTCATATACTCTTATGGTGAGTAATTTGTTTCTTGGGTGATTTTGGAAGGGTCCCAAAGATTAGGACATCCTCAAATTCAGGGGTGCTGGCTTTCACTTTGATATAGGTGTTGTTTCAACCTGAAAATTAAATTAAAAAAGGAAAATAAGCGAGTCTCTTCCAAATAACTTGTGAGTGGAAAACCGTAGGAACATTTTTTGGATCATATTTGGTCTTAGTGTTCAACTTCACTTAAATTAGTATACCCTCCCTGAAACTAACATATCCGCCGCTGAAGATGGATGGTTGGAGGACGATCCTTTCCTTTTGGGGCCGGGCATATTTTTCAGGGGCGTTGGGTGTTAGTTTCAGGGAGTGTAGTTGCTATATGTTAAAAAGTATGGAATGTTGCCATCCAACACGCACACAGCCGTTTGCAAGCCGTTGACCTCACAATAAACATGACCAGAATATATACAATAATCTAAGATATTAAGATGATAAACAAATGAACACTCTTAAACATGATAAATACAGTAAACAACATGAAATAATACTGACAACAGTACATAATACATCATAATGATATATGATTATATGACTATACATAGTAGAATGTCAATGTGATCTCAAATTTCAAACCACCTGCTTAGTCCAACATTTATGAACAGACTCAGAACAAAATATGAGCCTTGCCGCGCCTGGGGAAAGTCTTCCAAGACTGCTGCAACAGAAGCCTCTATTACCTGGTCCTTTCCAAAGGATGGTGCAGGTTTTCGACAAACAACACGCAGCTTTTTTGCTGGAAGACTCATAAAACCATATCTACTCAATCTACTCACTATTTTGGTTTGGCTCACCGTCGGCTCACCAACACTCAATATGAGAAATATTGCAGTTGGCAAATTTTGAGCCATAACTATCCCATGCACAGAAATATATAACATCATCAAAATTGGGATCCACCAACATCATAGACTTGGAGGTGTACTTTAAATCTATTGAGATCTATCGTGTTTTCCTTGAATCATTATTGATGACTTCCCAAGAAATGGCAGTCTGTACCGTTGGATTGCCAGCACCCTTTCAAACGATTTACAGTAAGCGTGCTATCGGACTCACTTTTAATCCAGCACGCTTGCTAGTGTCCATCGTCCTTAGGGCCTTAGGGCTAAGTGCTAGAAGGAACTGCAGGTGCAGGGGAACATGATCAAACAAACAAATGGGACCATGAAACGCCCAGAAACACAAACATTGACATATGGCCTCAAATATAAAACAAATATTTTATGCAAGAATTGTCAACCACAGAAATCAACAAAAAAAACAACCAAAACATGCACCAAGAACACAGACTAGGTACGAGTAGGTCCTGTATTACCGTTTTTGAGACAAAAATAACATGGTGCCCAACGACAAAAAAGGCCACGGACCTCGTTGTTGTCCACCACTTTCCAAAGTTCGGCCAAACGTCGGCGCAAGGTGTCCTGGAGATCACGCATCTTGGATGTCAAGTCAAATTAGGATAACCTTAAGGGTTCTTCCAGGGACTCCTAATAATGGGCCCCCTTTATGGTAAGTTTCGCATACTATTCCCATATCTTAAGGGATTCTTATGGGAGTGGTATGGGAATAGTATGGGTAAGGGGTCGCATTATTGGGGGAAACAAATACCTTTAAGGAGACAGTTTTAGATGCCTTTGAGGGGTTCAACATATCCCACCCTAGGGACAAAGAAACGCCTCTTCCCCAAAAACCTTTGGAGGGATTTGTTACATTCCGAACCTTTACACCGTAAGTCCCCGAAAGCAAAGCAGCAAGATCTTTGTCCCAAAATGAGCCACAAAATAAAACAAAAAACAAGCACCATATGAATAATCTCAATAAATAAACCTAAATGCTATCTGAATTGGTAGTATAATCCACTGTAAAATCTAAAAAAATACGCCAAAAAACAGTGTTTTTTCACTGTTCAAAATGTCCTGCATGACTTGTTCCCCTTTCTCCGCATCCAACAGGATTGCCCCAGCACCATTGCCATATGCTACTTGTATCGCTGTGGATGCACCAGCACCTGATAAAAGCGAGAGAGCGACTGAATTACACACCCTGAAACTACTATAGCTTAGAACTACCCCCCACACAGCAACAGTCACAAATGAAGGTTTATACCAGCGTTTGTAAGAAGTGTTTCTGTTGGAAAAGGTTAAAATTTCAGCTACAGTAAAAAACAATATGTATCAAATCTTTAAATCCACATTGAAAAAAACAACAAAATCAAGCTGGGTTGCAATAAACTCAATAAACTACCAATTTCACAAAATTCCAGGCGCCAGTTTCGAACTTGTGCCCCAAAAAATCACAGTCCAAAAATAATCAAGTCAGGTTCCAGCCAAAGAAAATCGAATCTGTGTTTTTTTCCCACCCCATTTGAAAAATAGTCTTCAAAAACTGATTCTTTCCCTTTCCCCAAGGTTCGGGGTGAAAATCAGAAATATTTGCAACTAAACCACCATGCAGAAATTTCAACATAATTATTTCCCCTTGGAGTAGATGCATGGTTTGAATCCCATCGTTGAGGCCTGGAGATCCAGTGACCCACAACTGCTGGGGTCCCTCTGCACCGAAGAATCCTCAGCAACGAGAGTTTGCCATTTTGAAAAAGATGGGATCAACGGGTGTTTCATGTGATACATGGCTGTCAAGAGTTCTTTGGGGATCATCATCATCATCATCATCATCATCATCATCATCATCATCATCATCATCATCATTATCATCATCATCATCATCATCATCATCATCATCATCATCATCAGAAATGCATGTGTTTTGGAACAAATTGTATGTCATCGTCATATGATATGTTTACATTTGACCAAAAGGTAAGCAAATGCACACCAAAACACTGGAAGCTATGATGTACACATGATACAGAGAAGCTAGGAAGGACTCACGGGCCACCCATTGAAGCCGGAGCAAAAAGTGCACAGTTCAGGAGAAATCCTTCAAAATCACCATGCATTTGCATTGCTTGATCCCCCCAAATGGGGTATTTGATGATGTTTTTTTTTTTTTTCCGGCACAATTTCTGGGAAAGCAAAGGTCATTGGTCAGTGGGGAGTTCTGCTTCAAACTTCTCTTCCGTTAGAGGTTGCAGCATCCATTGGCTTGCTGGCTTTTGGAAGCACAACAGATCCAACACTAATACAACATATCAACCCATAGGATCCATGTATGGATGATTTACCTACATTAGGTGAAAAGTGGCCACATTCAAAGGGAAATGTAGGTAAATATTCCATACAAGGATCTTATGGGCAAGAACAATTTACTCAACAAACATTATTCAACAATATTTGCATGACCTATAGTGTGAAGATCTTCATTGCAAACACTTGGGCATTTCAATGTTTGATCCTTCCTTCAAATACCAGTTCATGGTTCAAACAGCTGGAGAAGCCTTTACCAGCGGTAGGCAAGACTTAGGTCCCCTAGTGAGTTGCATTTAAAACCCAACCAAATTTAAAGGGGCTAAGGGCAAAAGGGACTACCAAATATTTGCCAAGAGCTACTCAATTGGTAAATCATGAATCTTCCACCCTTTTTGTTACCGTCCGTTTACTTTGAAGGTACATCCCACTTCAGTAATTGCTGTACTTTGTTTTTCCCCGCAGTTCTTGAACCATCAACTATGATAGGTATGTATACATATACAAACATATTTACATAATTACATACTAAATGATAATTCAATGATTGTACCCTCCTGCAAAAACTAGTTGGTGGTTTCAACCCATTTTGAAAAAAATACAGTAGTCAAATTGGGAATCTTCCCCAATTTTTGGGGTGAAAATAAAAAATGGTTGAAGTTTCACCACCCAGAAAATCACACACACCGCAGGTGCTGCTACTAGGATTCTGCTAATCTCTGTGGTCAGTGCCTTGGACCGTAAGAAGGGCCACCTGGGAAGCGCCGTAGTGGAAAACCCACGGAACGCGCATGGCAGAGGTGGATCATCCCAGTGGATGTAAGTAGCTATAGTAACCATGATGATCGTAAGTCCCCAAGACCTGGGGTTGTTTTGAACCCCTTCCATTCATGGCCGAAATTCATGGTTTTCTTTAATGGGGGTGATCCTAACCAGTTACTAACTGGGATGAACCTCCAAGTAATCATACTCGGGGAAAATCCCCCAAGTAGCTTGGAGGGATCATCCCCAGCAGTTCAATAACGTGATGATCTTAAAGCTTTCACGATTTCAGGTTGTGGGACCCCTTTCGAACGGCCATCAAATGGCTTTACAATGGCGGTGGACCTGAACTTTATACTTACTAACTGGAAAGATCCTTCAAGTAGCTTATTGTCAAAAAAGGACCCTACCTGTTCAGGCCTGCTGGCTCTGGCTTATTTGAAAGGGGTCAGTCTAACAGATCCATCGCTGTCGGTATGACTGGAAGGCCTTTTTGAATGGAAGAAATACATCTTCAAATGGATTATGTCCCATTGCTATGTTAGTTTACCGGAGTGTATCTCAACTGGTTATCATTATGATACTTTAAAAAAACGGCTTGAACTGGATGATATTCGTTGCAGCAATGTTGGATATCATGCAGTCCCCTAATTGTCATGTTGTTTTAACACAGGTCACCTTAGTAGTTTGGTATTGCTGGATGTCTGTGGATTCATAATTGGCTTCACCATTCGGGATGATCTCAAGTTCTCTCCTTCATCGTTAGCTATCCAATATGAACTCAATTATTGAACAAACAAACTCAAAGTCAAAATGTGTTCTTGGATGTCCCACGAAGCTAGTAACAAGAAGATATCTTTTGCAATTGACAAAACATGTGGTCCAAGAGTGTCAATAAGATATCACCATATTTCAACATTCCGTGGATTTCTCCCAACAAATAAAGCCATATTTTTTCTGAGGTGGGCTTCTTACTTTATTCAATAGCGGCATTTTCCTTTTGAGAAATCTTCTAGTTGGGGGTTTCAACCATACTGGAGAAAACATATGCTCGTCAATTGTTCATGATCTTCCCCCAATTTTCATGGTGAAAATTTAAAAAAAACATATTCCAAGTTTCACCACCCTGAAAAATCATCTTTGATTTGGTATAATATTCCCATACATTGAGAATCTGGGTATGGGTTTTTTTCACCCCTGCAAAAAACCAACCAAATCATCAATGGATATCACACCTCGGTGGTGGACTCGTTTGGCGACTGGCCCTGGAAGTGGGGAATTGGTGGGATACGGTTGACAAATGGTTGGAAGAAATCCGGGATCAACTCAGCAGTTGGGTGTTTCCAAAAATAGGGGTGGGCCCCTACAATGGATGGTTTATATTGGAAAACCATATTAAAACGGATGGTTTGGGGGTACCATTATTTTCGGAAACTTTCAGTTGAGGGAAGTTGGTAGTTGAAATCAACCATTCTTTGCAGGGTTTTTTATACATCCCAGGTGGGTTGGGACCTGGGATTTCTGAAGCATCAATAGTAGTTTTGATGTGTATCTCTTTTTGTTTAAGGCCAGCAATTTGGAGACTTGATATGGTTTGTTTGGTTGGGTTCGTTGGATTGGCTTCTTTGGATTGGCTCACACCATCCATAAGACACACGTATAAATACATCTTTGCATGGCACTGTTGGAAATGACTTTGGTGAAAACAAGTGACGTGGACAAGTGGCACTGTCAATGTATGCGGGAAGGGTAATGAGAACTTGTACGAAATAACTGCCCAACTTTGAAGTGGTTTGAAGTCTCATCTGCTTTGGGAATGTGAACAGATTCAGCAGGGGTACTCCTGAGGCCAACATATTTTTCTTTCATGGCAGCTATATAATTGGTGAAAGTTGTTGGTTTACTATCCCTACATGCCAAATCCTTCAAAACAAGGCATTTTTTCAACCAAAACCAAGGTCATTTGATTTCCCAGTGTGTAAAATGCGTGCCTTTTCACCCCCATAGACTACCAAAAGACACAATTCTTACATATCTGCAGGATCCACGTATCTATGTGTATATTATGTCTGTTAAAAAAAAAGAATCAACCTCCAGCTTACCATAACAAACGCTCACCATGAAGATTTCATCCACTGACTACTTTCAATACCAATCAACTCAATTCAGGATTTACACAAACGCATGTCTGCCTGAATTCAGGGAGGGGGGGTGGGAAACAAGGAAAGTGATAAATTGCTACTGCAAGGGGGAATCCCCCCAACTAAACCATCGTTTTTTTCTCAATTTGTTCCATTCTTGGTTACCACTGCACCCCCCAAAAACTAACACGGAACAGCTGGAAGTCAGGAAAATCAAACCCACCAACCAGTTCCAGCTGTTCGTTGGAGTGTACACCCTCAGGGAATCCTAGCCTTTTACCGAGGATTCAGGGTTCCAATCTTTTCTTCAGTAGTCCCGTCAAAATCTTATAGATAGAGATAGGTGTGACTGCGGATCATACATGTTGGACACTTATGTTGGGCAATGATGAACAACAAATAAATAGACCAACAACTTCCAAAATACTATCTTGTTTCATATTTGAAGTTTCTCAAATTCTTTGAAATCGATCATAATCTGTTACAGAATGATGATGACATCCCCGATAGTATTTATAGATACCAAACATGATGCTTTGGAAGTTTCATCTCCCTTCACATATGGATATTTTGGGTATATATATATATAATGATATAATGTTCAATGAAACACATCCTCCACATTCGCCAAAACGTGGGATCAAAACAACCCACCTTTCCACCACATTGGCAGCATGTCGGAGCTGCAACAGCACCTGGAACTTGAAAAGTTTGTTGGGGGAAGGGTGGCCCAAGAAAATGTTTGACTGATTATTTCAAGGGTGGAAGTCATCCCAATGCGACAAGTTTGTTGGGTATTGGACAAACCGGGTTTCAGAAGGGCTTCTCAACCACTGGTTGTCTTAACCCCTATTTCTTGGGGGAGGTACCTTAAAAATGCATGAAACCACAGGGAGGACAATCAACGTTCTTTCACACGAATTTGAAAAACAACATAGCCTCGTCTCCTCATCTTTTGATTTTAAAATCAGTTGAAATGACACAACATCTGGGTGAACCATATTTCAGCAACCTCCAATTCCCAAACGGAAACAACTACTTTGGGGACGGTTTCCCCTACTATTAACTACCTTTTAAAAAAGGAAAATCTGTCACCAGTATCGTCACATCATGCTTCACACAAGTTTCATATTTTGACATGCAATTCATCTTAACGTATGCTTAAATCATCCATTATTGCCTCATGTTCCTCATCATCTTTTGATTCAAGAACCCATATGCGAAACTGTAACCATCGCAAACCTGTATCTACTTGTGTACCCGTGTACCTGAAGCGAAACCAAACTCAAACACAAACATGAATTAAAAAAAGAATAAACGTGACATCTGAATACATCTGAGTCATCTCAGTGACATGCAGTGACCAAGTCCACCTTTCCAACCAAATCCACCGAAGGCACCTGACGGCTCTTTTTTCCAGCGCCCCAACGTCGCCACATGGCAGCGTGAACGTCCACGAAAATACGTGGGTTGGGTGAGAAAACCCGCCACTTTCGACGGAAGTGTTTATGTCGTCAAGATGCGAAACGCCTCGCTGGGTCCCCAGTGTAATTGAATGACTTTTGGGGGATTCTCTCATAGTCACAATGCATTGCATCAGGGTGGGGGGAAACAACCCAACTAGTACATCCCTAGAAACCAAATCACCCAAGCCACATTGCTACCGTATATAAATAATTGCCCTTTACTATTGCATCCCAGTTGACAACACATTTGTGCATATTCAAAACATATCAAATCATATCATACCATACCCTTCATATGAGTTTCAATACGTATAAGTATCGTTTGGATGCGTCTCAAGTTTACCACTAGGATTCCAAAATAAATTGGTCTCGAATCTTGACTTTGCTGTTTCCAATGGATGTGTTTTTTTTGCAAACAATGACAAAAATTGTGAGCCACACTCATGTAATCCCAAATGAAAGCTATACAAGTAAGTGCTTGACTCAAAATTCTGCAGTTACATATGTTATGATGTATGATGCTGTAAGATCACTGCAAGAAAGCTACTCGGACGGAAACTCACGGCAAACTGCTGTCGTTGTTTACCCCATGGATTGGATGCTTCCCAGGTCAACTCACAGATCGTTTAAGAACGTTCCATCATCTAATTTGCTGAACTTATGCTTCACATCTTGATAATATAAATATATATATTATTAATCATATTCATATGCAAACAAATCTCAATATAAATATTACGTGTATATATAATATCTAAATAAACAAATAAATATATACATGCATATGGTACCACTCCCCTATCGAAAGTCTACCCTTTTTTTGGTTTGTATTATGTATATGTATATATATATATATAAATTCAGTCACTGCTTTTTCTGATTGGCTGAGATAAAAACCCACATAAACCCCGACTACCCAACCAAAAAAAAGATATCGAACATGTACAAAAGGAATTGTTTGGAAAGTATGTAAGATTATTTGGAGCCACACCCATGTGATCATTATAATTACCCTCCCTGAAAATAACATGGAGCCTCCCCAATGGGAAAATAGTAGATATTCCAACTATCCATTTGTAGGGCCTATGTTAGTTTTCAGTATGTACAGGGTTTTATACATTCCAGGTGGTGCAGCATTTCTTCCATAAACAAATCATAATAATACTCTCTGGAAAACTAACATGTCCCCTGAAAAATCAATGGTTGGAAGATGTGTTTCCTATTGAAATAATCCCTTTTTGGGAGACATGTTAGTTTTCGGGGGTGTAAAAACAATAATAACCAACAATTCATCCAAACATATCACAACACCAACCCATCCATCCCGAAAAAGTTGCCTGGCTGCCATCAGAGTGTCGTGACCTAATCCTTCTACACATCGCTTGAAGAGCCGTGCGGAACAGTCCTACGGTTGAACATGCGTCCATCTTGGATGGCTTAAATGATGTATAGTAACAATGACAAGATCATATAGGTAAGAAAGTTATGTAAGTGTGACATAACTTTGAAGATAGACTAAAGGTATTTTTGATAGGTAGGAAGCAAGACAGGTATTTATATAAACCATGAGCATGTCAGGGGTCAAAAGTGACATCAGTGACATCCATTTATGTGATCAAAGAGTCACTTGGAAGAAACTTATTGGTGATATTCCAATGTGCATCTGATAAAACTACAAAGCAGATTTCACCAACCTGAAAAATGTTGGTCATCTTTGAAACACTCAAAACGCATCTACAACCTAAACTTCCTGTTTTTTCAAATAGATCCGTACCACGTCAATGTACAAGCAGAACAAAACATCACAAACACCAAAAGGCGTATGTTGTTTCAAATGTTATGGGTGCAGAAATCAGTATATATCCTATAGCATCCATGGCACTGGTATATTGACCTACATGTACATCATACCAATGAAGCATCCATGGGCCATGGGTGTTCCTGACGAAAACATCTACACCTGGAACACGGCCGACATGGAGAAACATGCTCTGAAAACTCAGGCTTGAGTTCCTCACCCTGAGAGAGGAACCTTTTGTAATCAAAATAAAGAATCAAAAGGGTCCAAGCAAATGTTATCATCTGGCCAAATTGTAATAATTCACCAACCTAGATTTCCCTGGAATACGGGGATTTTCCTTCCTTAGCTACCGTTTGAGGTGAGGCCTTGTGAGGTCGCTATAAATTAATCATATATATATATATATGCATATATATATATATTCAAATATATATATATATGCCACCGTGAGAGTATAGATGCCATGTATAAGATGCCAAAAGGTAGCTTTGGTAGTCTAGTCAACCGCCTATTTCATACCAATGCATGGAAAAAGGCTAGCCATCTTTCCTGTTTCCAACACATGTCTTGATCGGATCCCAGTGGTCCCAGTGGTAGCTCCAACACCAACTCAGGAACAACTCAATTCCAATCACCTCCTTCTCATCACCATTTCGATCAATCTAATTTTTTAGAGTATACACGTATATATAAATATACCAACACCTTCCTAGGGGTGCCAATTAAACTCTAAGGGATGGTGAATTGACACCCTTTTGGGAACCATTTGCTACCCTTCCAACAGGTATAATGATCATTTACATATATGTATATATATATATATATATAAATACCAAGGCCAATAGGTAGGGATCATAAATAAATCATCATAAATAGGCCTTCCGTTTCTATTTCAAATGCCAACACCCAAACAAAAAACCGCCAAAACCAAGTCCTGAACTACACCTGGTGCAGGGGGTCGAGCACCCCAACCCACCTGGGCAATGCATATGGTGATGGTGATGGTTTTGCTCGTTTGATTTCCTGATGGTGATGGTTATGGTTATATGTGATGGTGATTGGGTCCTTAGCGTTTGCATATTAGATGGTGATGGTTAGATGGCTTTCCTGGAAAGGTACGCTAATCTGATGTCTGACCCTTTCTTGCTGATGTGTATTCATTCAACTACATGTCAACATCACACCTTTTTGCTATCTAGGTGGTTAGAAAATAAACGTCCAATAATTCATGTCAATTGGGCGCAACAAAACCAACTAAGATGAATCAATCCTACTTGAGGACTCGAGTGAGCCATTGAGAAATGGAACTTATGCTCATGCAGCTATGGATTAGGATCACTGGGTTTTACTGCATTTATACTGCTACTACTGAAAATAAAAACATATTAAATTGGGGTGGATTTTGGAGAACTACAAAAACAAAAGACTTATCAAATCAACTATTGCAACATCCCAGTAGGTGGTACAGCCACAGCATTTATTATATCTGAATGTATCTGAATAACCCTCCGGTAATCTAACATATGAATGCACAAATACACAATTTGTTAATGCATTTCCATTCAGGAACAGTATATTTCAATGCTTCATTGCTTTGTTAATAATTGCTAGACAGTGTGGTAATTATATAATATACTTCACCAACCTCCAATATATCCTTAGACGAGGGCAGTTGGAGGAGGATCCCTCTAATCAACTAACCTCTTAGGACAAATCCACCACGTGATGTCACTATCATTCACTCACACAGATCTATTCATTGCAAGCCTGTTGGCCACAAACCGAGCATTCAACACTCCCAAAAACTTCACATAGGAATGTAAGTCATGAATGGAGGCGCATTCCTCTAAAGAAAAACGACCTGGCCATTTCTACTTGGGATAACACTCTAAACCCAAAGATATCAAGGCCATAGGGGAGAAAATCCTCACAAAATAACGTTTACCACCGAGAAAATCCTTGGAATCTACGGCAAAAATTCAGGGAAAAATATGGGAAAATTCTTCCAAATCCAACTGGAAGCGGTCATGGGAATCCTGAGTGCCACCTCAAGCTAACCCCCCCCCATCAAATTAAATGTCTGTCTAAGCCTGTTTTGGTTTAACAATGCTAATTCAAACAGTGCTAACAAATCAATTTCATATAAAGAAGAAGCCTTAGCCTTAGATGTCCTGAAAACATGCATTCTGGGAGACTGATCAGTATTTCCCGGCATCACACCCACACAATCCCCGATCACTCCGCAAAGCATTGGTTTGCCTGCCTCTATCTGCTGGTGTTTTATTCACCCAGAATGGCAAATCACATTTCAAATCTTAAGGTTCTTGAAAGTTCTTGTGCTATCTTGTGCTTACATATGGGGGTTTCCTAAAATGGTGGTATCCCAAAATGGATGGTTTCTAATGGAAAACCCTATTAAATTGGATGATTGGGGGGTACCACTATTTTCGGAAACATCCATCCTACCATCACACCCGCACCTCATCGTTAAAGTGAGGATGGCTTTGTCCTGCATGTGTTCGCCCAAGCTGAATCAAACTCATCTTGCAAGCATTCCCAAATAACAAACTACTGGGATGGCTGGGCTTTCCCGGTAAAAAATTTGTTTCTTCCACTTTCCAAAAAGAAAAGTAAAACATCATTCTACAGAATGCAAGTGCAACTATGTCACGAATCACAGCATCCTGGAAATTGCATCCTGGAACTGGAAATCTGAACTAGTAAGATTCTGTTGCAAGATATCTAAGATATCCATCTCCATCTCAATCTGTTTGAAGTTAAACAAACATTTGCTCAACATCCAAGGGGTCAACCGGACAGCCGGATCTAGGGTACGGGTCAAGGTGGGATTTTCACCGCCCCCCCTTTGAGTTTCGGATCCCAATAATATGAAGTCACTGGCGGCAGTCGATGAACTGATGGTGAGTCAGTTGGTGGTTTGGATTCCTGGCATCCCCTTGTGAAAGGGATTGGGATTCTTAGGGGAATTCCGCTGGAATCCCAAACCAACGGGCCCCAAAGCACCAATTAGTTGAGAGGAAAAACGTTACTTTATTTTACAGTACATTCCATAAAATCCTGGTTGCTTAACGACAGGATCTTTTACCATGGCTACTTATACTTCCTAAGTATATAACTGGGCACTCCCATCACCAAAGCAACCAGGTTGCTTGTTCATCACTGAAACATGCCAATTGCTCACGGAGAAAGTTGTTTCAGAGTGCAAGAAGGTGGTCAGTGTTTCTTTCGTTTCTCTGGCCACATGGAATAATATTTCACCAACTACTGATTTCCTTGAAATAAGGGGACTTTACGGATTTCCCTTCATACCTTTTGGGGGTCTAGGTTGTGTGAGATTGCTCTAATTTGACCAGAATTTCTCATTTGAAATAAGTACCCTCCTGGGAACTAACATATCTCCCAAGGCCCTTTTGAAGATGATTTTCGTTGTCCCAAGGTGGGATATCTTAGTTTCCTGGAGGGTAAGTGGGTTAAAAGTTATAATCCTAATATATTCCATTTCTCAGTTGGTTATAATTAACCCAGTTACTAACTTTGTAAACTTCCTGGGACATCGTAGGATATTCTTTGAGCTTGGACCAAACTCCACCAAACTCCACGACAACGTACCGCACTGACCGCTCGCCTCGTCCTTCGTGATCCGAGCGTTGCGTCGCCAGGTCCTTCGGAGGGGTGAACGAACAATTTGGCTTCTTGGAGGATCATCGCAATATCATCGCATTTAGTAAGTGGTTAATTTATAGGCAATGAAGAGGCCATTTGGAATGGGAATAACCCTACTTAGGGGACTTACTATCCATAGCTATTAACCACTCACTAACTGGGATGATCCTCCAAGAAGCCATTCACTGACCCGTTAAACCTACTGTAAGTTGCCATATGTCCACCTATGGCGAACAACTGCATTGGGGATATCTTTGGTTATGATTTAAACCTATTAACCATACTGTATCTTGTCATTCCTTTTAACAACTGCTCTACCTTTCCTGTAGACATCCAAACACTTCCTGACTGAAAAGGTGTTTGAGTTATGCTTTATGGTTCCTAAAATTCTCCGCAGGAAAAACAATAGATGTCTTTTGAGGGACTTCTTTTTTGTGGGAAATCCTCCTGTTGTTGGAAGAAATCATGCAAATTTACCTAGATATGGAGCAACTCCTACAAGTTAGCTTGCGATTTATCTGATCTCTAACTGGTGGTTTAGTACATCGTTCCCTCAAATTCACCTCTACAATGGTCTAATTTCACCGGTGACGGCACCAATGATTTAAGAGATAAATTTCCAGCCAAAAAAAGATGGCACTTCACAAATGCAACATTCTGACGTTTTAAATTCAAAAGGAACATACCCATAGGATCCATGTAGGGATATGTAGGGAATGTTACCTACATTTCCCCTTGAATGTGGCCATTGTTCACCTAATGTAGGTAAATAAGTCATACATGGAGCGTCTGGGATATTTGTTGGGCCATTTGAGCAGACTGTTGAGATTGATTTTTTCAAGGTAGTTCATGCTGGTTGTTTTAAAACAATGGTCCCAAACGATTCAACAGGGTTTCTTTGTTGAATGTGCGGTGTTGAATCTAAACCTTATCATTTGCCCTCTCACAAATCTGGGCAATTTATGATAAATCCTTGAACTGAATGTTTCCGGCATGTTGGGTAGGATTCCCTTACAATCACTACCTTTTTGGGGTGACCGTTGCAGGGAAAAGTCGCTATGAATTGCATCATGAAACCTGTGACCTCAATTAGTTGAGACACACCAGCCGAGGTATGAAACTGCTTTGATGACTGAAACCAAGGTGGACGTTGACTGGTTGACTAGTTGTTTGTAGGGATTATTACAAACCTGGTTGGTCGTTGAACCACTCATCTGAAAAAATATTATATAGTCAAATTGGAGATCTTCCCCAAATAGGGGTGAACATGAAAAAATATTAAAAACCACCACTTAGAAACACTGTACTGGAAATCTCGCAAAGTTAAGATACAAATTCAAATGAGGTCATCAGATTTAGAATCTAATTTCAACGTTGCATCAAGTTTAGTCATTACCCTCGCTAAAAATAACATAGCACCTGAAATAGAGGTTCCCAGAAAGAATGTAGTCCTCCAACCATCAATTTTCATGCGCTATGTTTGTTTCAGGTAGTGTAATCCCTCCAATATTGGAAATTACAGCAATCCAAAAAAATATATCTTCAATACATTTCATCACTCCTTTTAAAAATCCCATAGGATCCGTGCATAATATGGTATTTGGTTGATATTTACTTGTTCAATCTCTAAATCTATACATAGGTATAAATTATGGCCCAACCATTTCCCATGGATCGGTGCCATGGGTTCCATGTCCCGATGTACTCGCTCACCTCTGGCTGCTCAAAGCTGTACTGAAGCATATCGATGGTCATCCTGTTTCCGGGAAAAAAGCTCGAATGAGATGTGAGAAATCCGTGAGATTTTGGGGGGTTTCCCGGATACGAAAATCCCATGCAAGAATTTTCCTGGGTTGGGTTTTTTCAGGATGTTCCAGGGAAATCCCTGATTTTTCATGCTTTTATGAAATACAGTAATCCCCAAAATAACATGGGTAGTAGATTTCAACCCCTATATACGGCAAATAACCAGGATTTTTGTTTTGGTGGCTCAAGTGAACATGATTATAAAGCCATGAACTGTATCCCTATAGGGGATCCAATGGTAATGTAACCTAAATACTATGCGTTTTGGAGGTGATTGGACACCTGAAGGTCATCATCTGAGAATATGAAGATTGATTCCTGGCGAATGTAATATATCTTAAATCACCTTAAATCAACCTGTTCCAAAAGCAACAACCGATCCTTTTGGTGATACTGACTCTACTATTAGCCACACACACAAACAAACAAGGTACAGTACAGTTGATTGAACAAATTGCATGAATCACCTAGCCATTGCAGTGAAACCTTTCAAAATTAAATCAATTTCCATCACCTTCCTCATCCCATCTGGTATCACATCCCTTGGGACGGTGTTGCTGTCGAAATTCGTTCCAAGATATGGATGCATTTAAGGCACCTTCATTGTCAGAAGAAACACTGCTAAATCCAAATGCTGTTTTAAGGGAGGACTGGATAATGCCAAAAAAAATTGAAAACGACAACACAAATACATTATACAGGAAATGCGAAGTTTGCCAAGTATCTACTTGAGCGGTGTTCAAAACTGACTTGAATCCAAAAATCATGGTGAGTGAGACTTAAACCACTCGCTCTGTATTGCGTTTACTCAGGTGAATCCTATATAATTGCAGGGTGGTCCCAAATTTAAACTACACCTAGCTGCAAAAAAGGGTATACAAATACTAAGGCATGTTGAACCACTCCTTGTATCCATCGATAAAGCTTTGTTGACACATACAACTTACAACCAACATTCGCCTCAAGTAAGCTTGCACAACCAACCACACAGCAGCATCCACAGCGCCACATTTTTTGTTTACCCTGGGCACCAAAGCCATCCTAAAACGATTGACCGGGCAGCTGAGGTTGTAAAACAAGATCCTTGTTTTGAGTGAATATTGCCATGGTACAGGCCTTTTTCCAAAAAAAAGGCCACATAGAGACATGAATCTAAAATAAAGGTCTCAGGTGTTTTTGTTCGACTACCTCAGCTGATACACCCTTCAAAATCACCTGCTTGAAAACAGAAACCCTCTTCCAAACCTTCATGTTTGGCTTCCGTGTGAATTTTGCAGGGGTGTATTACTATCGCCCCAACCTCAGGGCGTCACAACAAACAACGGCAAGGGCCCGAAAGGTTCTGCAGCGCGCTTTGGTAGACGTGATACCTTCGATCCATTTCGAAAAACTCCCAGGAAGCAAAGTTCAGGTATGTTAAAAATGTATCCCATAGGATCCATGGGACTGGTATATTTCCTTACATTTACCAAAAAAAATCTGCAACATGTAGGTAAATATCACATACATGGATCCTATGGAGTATGAATTCACTACTTAGCATGATCTTCTAGTTCCCAATGTATTTCTCAACAAGTGTTCTGCCACCTGATTTTTAGGAATCCGGGAGCTTGGGTCCTTTTTGTTTCCAATTCTTTCATGGGGAAACTGGAAGATCTGGGTAATATGTGTATAAATGAAATAGATATATAAATATACACACTTGCCGGCTGTGTCACTAAGACTCAATGTGCAGGAAATAAAATAACACACATACAAACATACCATTGAATTTCAATAATATGTACTAATGATTACATGGTTGGTGGTTTCAACCCATCTGAAGAACATTAGTCAAATTGGATCATTTTCCAATTTAAGGAATAAAATAAAAAATATTTGAGTTGCCACCACCCAGTTACCATTCCACCCCCATCCTTCCACCGGCAAATCTGTACATCTCCACCTTCCACCCAAACCGTCCAAAAACGTCGATCATCCAAGGCGCGTCTGTCGCCTCGAAACCTTCTCCATGTTGCGATGCCCAGTTATGTGGTCGCACCGTGATATTCCAATCCTCGCCATAGACACGTTCAAGGTACCAAACCGCGCCACGAGGTACCTGGGATATCCAAAGGAAAACGACTTGGAAGTTGATTGAAGAATTGTGAAAAAGTGAGACTTTGACAAAGAATTTTTGGAAAGGTGGAAGGTTTTTTGATACACGACTTGGAAAAGAAAAAAATGGTTGTATTTTGTATCTGAATGTTTTTGCTAATGTGTTGCTTTGAAGGATGGGCTCAAAAATAGAGAAAAATGGTGCCAACTTCTATACCATCGATGGACAAAATCCTGCACCACTTGATAGGATGAACATGCCATTGTCTTCCCTCCAGCAAACTAACATGACAATGGCAAATCATCATGTTGAAAAGGAAATAAGAAATACATTATATATGTTATACATATGATTGCATATATATATATATGTATATATATATATATATTTACATATATATATATACATACGTATAACACATTGTAAATTCGATGCAGCAATCATGTACATATACAGTATATAGATCTATATAGATACTTCTCTTCAAACAAATCAAGCTTTCCAATGCCATGTCAACTTTTTTTCGGAGTGGCATATGGAACCTTCAACGATCCAAACTGGTTTTCGTTGTCTTTGAGGTTTTCGGTTTGTCGGAAAATGCCGACATGTCAAATCCCACCTTGGCACGGCTCAGGCCAAAAGGAACTTCATAAAATTCCGATAATTCCCAGCCTTGGTAGAAGTAGGGTGATGGTCATGACTGGCCCAAAACTGGCCCCAACAAAACTCCACTTATTTTATTTCGGGTGTTTTAAAAAGGAAAAAATCCCAACAAACAGCCATTTCTTTTTGGGAGATTTTTGGATGTTTCCGAAAATGGTGGTACCCCCAAATCAGCCATTTTGATAGGGGTTTTTCATTATGAACCATCCATTTTGGGGTACCCCTATTTTTGGAAACGCACTTATAGGGATTATACATATATAATCCATTTATATACCGATCGGCTCAAGGGGTCCATCTTGTCGGATCTTCGGATGAACAAAAATGCTATGAAGGTAGAGGATGTTTTCCGCGTGTAGGAAAAAAACAACATGGAGGGACCGATGGGGGGACTCCTTGTATCATGTATATTAATGCTATACCCCATAGGATCCATGGGACTGGTATATTTACCTTGTACATGAAAACCAAAACAATCAACCAAATGTAGCTAAATATACCATACATGGATCCTGTGGGTACTATAGAGTTTTGATGTCATAGTGTCGATATATCTGTAAAACACGGCTATCTTGTATGCTAGCAAACTCATAGAAATGTAGTGATCTCTACTAACAATGACTTAAGGCGAAACGTTGGATACTCCAATATACCTACTTATCATCCAAACCGGTAGATAGTACAGTTATGGGATGATGTGGGTAGTTCACAATGGTTTGTTTTGATTACTCAAGTTGCGAACTATATATCAAAATCTATAAAGGATACACTTCCACCAGCCACATTTCGCACCAAAACCTCTAAGGGCACATTATTTTTCAAACGGCCGGAATTGCATCTGCTTTGTGATTTCTCTCTAAAAATCCAAAGTTTAGGAGTAAAAACCACTAACTTTTTGTTTTTGTTGTTGGGGTGGGTGGGGGGTATGTGATGCCAACTTGTGAGCTAAATGAGTTGCTCTTCAGAACACAGCTGCGAGTTCAAGAGCCGAGCCCATCCCAAATACTCAATGCATGCGTCTATTTTCAATTATATTTGGGTAGTTTAGGGGGTAAATTCTAGACATATCTTTATATACACCATACATTGAGCATCTGGGTAAATGTATATATGTACGTATATCTACGCAAATTAAACTGATTGGTCGTAGGCCCTCCCGGTGCAAGCAATATGCAAATTAAGATGGCAGCAACATGTTTTTCCTCTGCTAGTTTTTTGCCAACTGCGCCAAGCAACGGGTCCAATATTGTTCACAACTTATGGTGTTGCAATGGAAGACATCGTTGGAGATATAATAGCGCTCCGATTGGCTATCCTGTTGCTTTTTTTGGATGCACGTTTGGCAAAATGTGCGGCAAGTTGACCATAGACCTTTGTCCAATCCCAAAAAGTGTGGTATATCTCAAAAAGAAAAAAACTCCAGACTGTCCAACTTGTTTTTTTTCCGGATTTTGTATGCACTTCCTCTGCTAATGTCCTGCTATCCACTTTCCTGAAAAAGACACCATGATCAGGGTCCCAAAAACAGATGTTGCCATACCGCACTCTGAACAGACTGACCATCTTGGTGAAAACTAAACTCCATGTAGCATGGTGGTTTGTTTTGTTTTTTTTCTGGGAAGCCATTCTTCAAATAGCTCAACATTTCAGGAGAAGTTCAAAGTATGGCCTTTATACATTTGAAGGTGAATACGATCAACTTCAACGTGATTGTTTTTGCCGGTGAATCATGAATCAACATGCCACGAGACTGTTCAAGAAGACTTTTCATCCCAACATGGGATAAGATTACATACACTATGTAATTCAAAGTGGTCTTTTTACCCCCTAGTTGGAGGTCACTTGACATTTGAAAGGTTCACTTAACCATACCAAAGTCACCAACATTTGCCAGAACATATTACTTTCATGATCTGGAATGTAGAGGGTGGATTTCTGATATATTCAATAGAAGATGTCAATATTCCCTCTGGAACTCATCCAACAAAAGAAATCACCCTTTTCCAATCAAACCAAGAGAGCTAATATATCTGGCCAAATAATATTTCACCAAATCTGATTTCCGGTCCCATTTCCCTCAGCTACTTTGGGGGCCCAAAACTCGTGTTTTCGGTCGTTATAATCTGACCAAACAAACCAAAAGAGTCCCAGTGTTTAGTTTTCGTCCAAGGTCAGAAACTTACAAATCCAAGGTCAGAAACTCAAGAAAAAAACATGTTTTTTTGTATATATAATAGCAACGTCCTTGGATTTCTGAAACATGTTTTTTTTCAAACAGTTGGGTGATAACATGTGTAAAGCCAGTAGCTTAGCTTTTGCAACTTGTTACGTTAGATGCTTTGAACAAAAAGTGAGCCAAACATGTTCCTACCCCCAAAAAAAATGTCATGGTCATGAATCATCCCATGGTAGAATCCGCATCAAAAAAATATTGACAACAAAGACATCCAAGGACTTTACAGCTGGATACAGGTAAGAGTGGATACAAACGCTTCAGTCTTCTACATAACCCAAATGCTCTATGTATGAATCATTTCCATAAGGTGAAATATGGCCACATTCAAGGGGAAATGTAGGTAAGTATTCCCTACATGGATCCTATGGGTGCCATTTGAATTCTTGGCCTGCTCTTCAAATAGTCAAAACATCATGGGCTAATATCTTCAACACTTCCATGGCATCCCACAATTAATTGAACAACATACTGGTGATGGAAGAAATCCTGCACCACCTGGGATGTAAAAAACCCTGCAAATAATGAGATATTTACCATATCAACTGGTGCAGGATTTCTTCCATCAAGAGTATTACACCACTGAGAATGAATTAACATGTCCCCAAAACTGGGACCATTGTTTTTCACCGGAACTTTCATCGACTCCAACCATCAATTTTCAGGGGATATGTTCGTTTTCAGGGGTGTATAGGTTTGAAATTATCAATTTTCCTGGAAAGACCTTCGTTTTTTAAAGAAAGTATGTACCATCAACCAATCCAAGGGGGGACTGGTTTTGAAACAATCTTGGACTCATGAGGGCATAGTTGTACCCACTTGCAATGATTAGATGATCTGTAGGATTTACCAGGTGGCTTCAGCTCCCTTACTGCAGAATGCCTCTGGTGTTTGGACCACATAGATATCCAGCGCTGGTGTCCCAATACGTTGTTGTGGCAACCACCATGTCTGGTCCTTGGGGGGGTAAGATTGGCACACTCCACCATCATGATGATGGTGATGTCATCATCCGAAAATAAGCAAGGGTAGTATTTCACTCCCCTGCTAGAACCTAAACAACCAGGCGCCCTTGATTTCTGGGTGCCTGGTAAATATTCACGCACAATCCGGCATCCAAAATCTAGGGACTCCCAGAATAAGCCCGTATCCAAGCGAAAGTATCAACTTTACACATCAACCACATTGAAAGTCGGATTACCCCCCAACAATCTAACATAGATACCAAACATGGCCAAATTTAAAGGGGACCACCATCATTTTGGGTATCCATGTTAGTTTTCGGGGGTGTGTTGGAGCGTAGGATTTCATGTGATAATTTGGGGATTCTGAGGTTCCCTTTCTAATTCCTGAGGCGAATCCTTCCTGATAAAACAGCCCTAAAGTGTTGCTTTTCAAAACGGGAATGAGAAAATCCTGATCATGTCTCACCAATGTCTCACCAACATCCAAAAAAAACACATGTTTGGATAGTTTTCTGATCAGTTTTGGATGGGTGCGAATCATCAATCCAAAACCATACCCAACCTTTTCTTTGTGAGGGAGAGTAGCGGAGTTTGCGCTTATGCCTTATGCAAAAAAGTTCATTCTTTGAAAGGATCCCATTGCTTGAACAAACTCTGTTCTTTTTTTTTTCCGTCACCTAACGTCACCGTCATAAAATATCACCTCACAAAAATCTTACACATCTCCACCCTTTCAGATCTTTCAGCCTTTCGCGGGACGCCTTTGCCAAGAAACCACACGCACACACATACATACGAAAAAATAGCAAACAACAGCAGCAACAACAACAACAACAACAACAACATCAGCATCAACATCAGCAACAACCGACAACCAACAAGAAACAACAACCAACAACAAACATCCTGGTGATAATAGTAATAATACTCCGGTAAACTAACAAATCTCCATGGAAATTCCTATTCAAAAAAAAATCTCCCAGCTTTCCTTGGTAGGATACCATCCAAAAGTGATGGGGATCTTTCTATGGCGATTTGTTAGTGAGTTTACCGGGTGATGATGATAATCAATCAATAAAAAAACAACAGTAACATCAACAGCAACTGCTGGACCTTTTTTTTTTCATCCTAACCGGTAAGCTTAACTTAACAACCAACCCGCCAGGGCATCTTTGGGGCCAACTTTGGGCGCTCTCCCTGTACCAAGGATCAACTAATTGTGCTTCTCGAGCATCTGCTTGTGGTGATCCACTGGGCCACCTGGCAGGGCAACGCAGCTGGGTTTTCCCCTGGGTTTGCCACGGATACTTGGAACCATGGAATCCTGGTTGTTTAAGGTTCCGGGATCCTGAAAATGTTTTAATATCAACACCATATAATTAACATATATAGCTGGGTAGTGTCATCCCCTATATACCCTAAAACAACTAGTTTTTTTTTTCCATTGCTCAAGTGGATAGAAAATGGAACCCTAAGAATCCAGGTGTGTAAGATGAAAAACAGTTGGAATCCTATTCTTTACGGATGGGATTGGACGCCGCAACATCCGAGTCTTGAGAAGGGATTGGATTCTTAGGGGAAAGTACAACTTGAAATTGAAATAAGGATCTAATGATCTACATACAACCTCCAAATACCTACACCTACAAAATTGAAAAAAAAGGGTTGAAAAGGGATGAAAACCACCACATTTCTTGGCAGGGTGGGAAATTCTGCCCATTTTTTTCCAGCTGTCTAGCTATATATTTTCACCTCCATGTTTTCACTAGTTGGTGGTTGAACAGCCCATCTCAGAGAATATGCTGGTCAAATTGGATCATTTCTCCAATTTTAGGGATGAAAATAAACTATCTTTGAAACTATTGATGGAAGAAATCCGGCCAACCACTGGGATGTATAAAACCTTGTAAATAATGGGATTTCAACTGCCTTTCCCTCAACTGGTTAGGCGGATTTGTGAACCAGCAACAACAACCACGATTTGCGGTGACCTCGGCTGAGGTCGATTTCACCCACAAATTATCACATTCCAAGAGACACTTTGAAGCATCGGCCGCGAGGATCGTAGCTTAATTCATATCCATTTCGACTTAGTGCTGCCTGCCAAATGCGGTTGGCATCACCAGCAAAATCCGCGGGTTTTTTTCGTGTCCGTTGAAAAAACAACAGCATGGTTAGAACGTTTCATCCGTGAAGTGGTTCGGTTTTTTGCATGTTGTTTTTTAAGGTTTGTTAAACAAAAACAACTGGGCAAACAAACTGGGGGTTGAGGGTAGCAACGCTATCTCTGCTTTACACCTACAATCCCATTTTGTTGAAAATTAGTTTGGAATGCGAGGATTTCTCTATCCCGTAATGGAAGTTAGGATCAATGGTTAGGATCGTGGGGTAACTTTCATATTATACTCGCTTGGAAATGGATGCAGCATCGAACAAACAGATAGCGCACCTTCCAAAAATATAGGTCAGGATCTATTAGAAATCCAATGATTTCCCATATAAGTAAGAGATTGACGTGGATCATGTATACCACTGTCTGTGCCGTGTTGGCACTGCGACTCGTAAGCAACTTGGTATCCTAACAAACCAAATTCTACTAGGATCATCTGTAATTTCCCATATACCCAAAGGGTGGTGCTTCTTTTCCAGGTGTTTTTTTAATGTTTTTTAATGTTTCAAGTGTTGCCCACAAATCAACGTAAAAAACAACAAAAAAGGAACATCTGCCTTCATGGCCACACTTTGTAACAACTCCACATCCCTCTCCGAGATGTCCATCTCACAGTCGTCGGCGTGACGAGACAAACCACCATCACGCAAGGCGCCAATCAAGGTCCCGTGACTCCTCGGTGGGTCACGGCTGCTGTGTTGCTGAGGCAAAAACAGCTAAAACTTGGTACACATTTAACAAAAAAAAACGCATGGTAGCATTTTTTGAAATCCATGTTTATACATATGCAAAATTATGAAAATGTTTAATCCAACAAATCTTCCACCAAGACATAGAACAAATTATTACAGTAGCACTGTCACAAAAAACATATGAATTTATTCATATATATAATAGATGAGGTCCGAAAAAGACCCACACAAATTGAGATTTGGTTTGGAAGATTTCCCAGGTGAAAGGTCGAAAATACATTTAAAAAATCAGCTTTGTCAATGGATCCAAGTTATACAATGCGTTTCTTTCCCGCGGTTAGAGTCGTCAAAGCTACAGTGAACAAGAAGTCAACCGATTCTGGTTCTTAGAAAAGGTGGTAGGCAACACACAAGATTAGCCAAGTGGCAGTTGGTCGTTCTCCAAAATAGTGGTACCCAAGAGGGATCATTGGGTAAACCCACAGTTCTGTACGTTTTTTCAACATTTTCTGGAGGTAGCCTTTGATGGTCATTTGGGGGGTTCCCCACTATTTTGGATAGACAGCGGTTGGAGTTTACCCTTTCATCCGAAGGCCTTGAATTTTTTTGGCTTTTGGTATGACATAGTCAAAGCAACAGGTCCTAATAAACCTGGGAAATATGTGTAAAGTTGCAACAACTTCATGCATTTTCTAGACTTTACATAAGTCCCACATCGACATTTAACCCCCCCCCCCCCAAACCTCACCACCCAAAAAACCCTTCTCTTTGGATAATCCCCATATTAATTGCAGTGGATGGTCATTGGTTTCAACAACTTGCCAAGATGCACCCACCATTGCACACGCATGAAGTTGAGGAGGCTGCTCACAACGTGAAACATTCCTCAACGGGAAATGGCCGCATGAAGTCGGAAAAAAACCCTAACGGCTGGGAATCCTATTGGAAGAGTTCTTGTTCCTTTGAACAAAATGTGATCTTCAAATGTCATCTTCTTCTTGTGAGTAAGTATTGAAAGAAAGCTCGGAAGTTACCTGGTCCAAACATCATCACAAAATAATAGAACAAATCATGACTGGACCCTCCAAATACAATCTGAAACATCGATCACCGGTCCAAAAAGTTCGATTTCAAGCCACTCTAAAACTGTCAGTCTTGATACACCCCAATCATAGAGCTTCATTGAATATGATGGTCTGCCATGTTTGTCAAGAGTATCCTTTGATATCAAGTAGTAAGTAGGGTCAAATTCAACGAAAATGACCGCAATGGTGGCATGTTCGACGAATGTAAGCTGATACTAGATGCTACTCCCAACTCATAATCACATTAAGCCATTGAGTTCAAAATTAAATCTTGAATTGCTAGTATATACAGATATTGGTGGTTTACTATTTCTTGCATTCGTTCTTTGAAATCCTGTTTGATAGGACCAAGCATTGAACATATGCAGAAAGTATAACACATCCCTTCTTAAACTACCTTTTAAAGTGATACCATGCGGGACTGTTCAAATTCACGCAGACCTATAGTAACCTAGGGGCAGCTCTGAATAGCACTGTATCATAAATGAGTCACAAATAGTCGTTTCCTCCCATGGAACTATTTCTAGAGATGTTCATCATCTTTTAATCCCACAGGATCCATGTATGGTGTATATATAAGTATATCTAAGCATATACATATATAATTACTTATATATATATACACTTAAATATATATACTTGAATATATATACTTGAATATATATATATATATACTGACATGTACCATAAAGATCACCCATTCATGTAGGGTAAATATACCGGACACGTCCCATGGGATCCCAAAAAGGGAATGCAAAAAAAACGGTGATTTTTTCGCCCGGTATCGTTCACCTTCAACCCCTCCTGAAGATTCGTAGGATTGATGGGAGTCTCAACATCCCATCAAACTGGTGATATGATATTCGATATGAGATGAATTAATCCCTAAGAATCCAGACCCCTCCAGGCCTCCAGGATCGAATAGGATTGAGGGTTCCAATCCCATCTTTAGAATAGGAGTGTAGGGGCAATTTCTCTTTTTAAGACATACCGGATCAGATCCTTCTGGTTTGAAAATTACCCGATCTTAAGCTTGATCCATGGAAATCGCACCATCAATAGGAAAGATTGTTTGGTCTCTCAAAAACAGCAAGAGATGGTGTTTGATATTAACATGTGATATCCGTGTGAGTAAGCTATATCTATAGGTGGATGAGTATCACATATCAAATCATAACACATGTAGGACGACATGGGTTGATGGATAACATCCGGATTGTTTTTAATCAGTTGAGAAACCATTTGCAATGTGACGATTCCAAACTATACCCCTGGGCTTCCACCACCATTAAAATAATGGTTTTTACCCAATTTCGATGATTAAAACCCTTAGGATTCAGCAATGGTGGTTATATTAACACCCCATTTGTTTTCATGGTTGTTGGAATCTCAGGGTATACACCCCTGACAACTAACATGTCCCCTAAAAAGGGACAATTTCAATGGGAAATACATCTTCCAACCATTGATTTTCAAGGGACATGTTAGTTTTCCTGGGAGTAGTTTTAGTTCAAAAATATCACTCAAGCTTCGGTAGTATTCAAGTACCATCTGCGGAGAAAGTCTTTGCTTTCCCGCTTCCACAAAGAAATCCTGGACGCTCTCCTGGCAACACAACACCAAGAACAAACCAACCGTGCGGACCGTGAGTTTACCTACACAAGTATCCAGAAATGAAATTCAAAACGTTTTTATGCCAATGTTCATCTATAAAGTATGTTTTTATACGTGTACAATGTGTGTAAAGTGTATATATTGTAGTATCTTTGAGATAGATGCATCAACATCACCCCTACATAAAATTGAATGAACTTCAGTAAGGATGACTTGAATCATCACGCTTGGCCAGCAATCCACCCCTTCCAGCTGTGAGATGAGGTCTCATTGCTTCACACCCTCCAGTGACACTAACATTTTGCTGTAGAAAATCCGCCATTTTGTAGATGTATTTCCTAGGCAAAAAAACCTAGCAATCATCTTCAAATCCAAGTACTACTTGGTGGTTTTTCATCACCCCATTTTGAAAAATATTCTCGTCAAATCGGGATCCATCTTCCCAAAGGATCCGGGGTGGAAAATTCCAAAAAATGATTTGAAGTTTCCACTGTCCCCAGAAATTCAACATAACTTAGTTCCCCTTTTACAAAAATGCATGGGAATTGAATCCCATGTTTTTGCAATCCAGGTATCTTAGATATCTTCGTCAGTCACAAAAAATCCCTCCAAACACCCAACCGACCTCTGGATCCTCCTCTACATCTTCGACGGACGGAAGATCATCATCCACATATCTCCGTAAGGTGAGACGATGCAAAAAGTCGAAGATGGGCCATTGGGCCGCAGCATATAAAACAACACCCAAAGAATCCTCGAAAAAGGCCCAGGAGTGGTGGTGGTTTGCCGGTGGGTGTTTTTGTTTCAAGAAAGGTAGGGGGGTTGGTTTGGAGAAGAAGGATGGATCTGAATTGAATGATGGGAAACTTACTAACTATACAATTTGTGACAAGATGTTTGTTCGATAAATGCAAAGAAAAACAAGTTAAAATCCAAAAAAAACGTTTGAAAGGTCACATTTGAAAACCTGAAACAACGTGAAGGTCACAAACTTGAATGCCAAAACACGACAAGGACCACCAAAACGTGGCGGGTTTAACAACACGTCGCGCCTGATAGAACGTTTTAAAGTGACGTTCCGCTGTTTCCTTGGAAGTCATCGAGAGGTCTGTTTCTGGTGGAAGGATTGGAAGACATGTAGATCATGTAGACTGTAAAAACATATAGATATGAAACACTGTTTAACGGTGTAGTTAAAGTATACACGTAAAATCTGTAGTGATGAAAAGGGTCATGTATGCGTGTATGTATGTATGCATGCATGCATGCATGCATGTATGAACGTATATAAACTAAAAATAGAGTGATGTATACAAGAACACATTGACAATATGATGAGTATAATTGATGTATAATGAGGTATGGCTTAACATGACGATAAGTTTAATGTATGATGATACAAGATGACGCATGATGCAGTTTGACACATGATAATGCATATGATGTAGGTTCATGATGGTTCATGTATGATGTATATGATAACGTATGATGCTGTATCATGTAAAACGGTATACTTTAGTACGTGGTTCAACATGATAATTGCTTTGTAATTGTGTATAGATGATGTATGTTGCGGTATGAAGGATTAACACATGGAGATCTTCAAAAGCCGTGTCATGTATCCTGCAAAAAAATACGACAATAGACGTTTTACCATTTCTTTCTCTGCGAAACATTGTAAACCACTGTGGAGATTAGTTCCCATGAACCCCAAATATCCAAGCAGCTCTTGAAGTTTAGATTCTATATGCATTGGATTGAATGTATATATATATATATATATACAAACAAAAAAGTACATATCAATATATTAAGAAACAACAAAGCATCAATACATGTATTTGTCTTTTATTGTTGCAACATCATGTATGTATAGAGAGTATATAACATAATCATCTGATTTATCTAATCTAATCTGGTGTATGTCTTTGACGTCGAGGCAAAACAACTTCACAGTTTCATTGTAAACTCAAGAGCTCACCCTCTCCTCCACCCGCACTACGTCCAGACCCCTGGGAAATCAGGCACTTAGTACGGCCTTATAAGAAGTAGGAAATATAACTCATAGGATCCATGGGACTGGTATATTTACCTACATGTACCATTAAAACATCAACCATTCATGCAGGTAAACATACCATTCCCATGAGGATCCTATGGGTTAGGGCAAAAAACACTCACACCACTTGTTCAACTCCCCTGTTTGCCGAGCCATGCTTCGATACTTGCTTTCCCTTTGGCAGTGGCCAAGAAGGCGCAAGCTTTTCCTGAGGAAAATTGCCATCTTTGATGGACTGACATGGGTATATAGCCCCTATAAATGGCCGGGTCAATAAATGGGCTTTGCCTGGGGGTTGCAACCTCTATAAGTGGAGTTATGGCTCACTATTTATAAACTTATAACGTGTTAGGGGGCCCATCTTGCAGGTATGAAAACACGAAATCCTGATCCTTCTAGCATGAACAAAAAATGAAACCTGTTTGTTGGAGGTTTGCTTATTTCATTTCCCTATTGCAGGAAAGGCTCACTCCTAATTCATAAATGTTTATCCAGAAAATCAGACCCTATCAAGAATTCATTCCTTCATTCCTTGGTAAGGACCAGGTAGACAAACATCAAAACCAAAATGAATAGCAAAACACATTACCAGGACCCTCCAGTTTGAGGTAGCTCGTACTGAATAACTAGCTAGCTAGTAAGCTAAGTCATAACATTTTAAAGCCTCAATGTGCCGACTAACAAAACCCACACCATCCATGTGTGGTGTATTATTATACCTACATCTTGTTGTATTGAATAAATGCATGTAATGAGATAGATATGCTATAGATGCCATGGGAAATAACAAAGCCTAGTCACAGTAATGACTATGATTTGAAGATATATGAAGTACATAGCCTATATGAATATACAACTTACAAACCCAAGAAGTACTAACGAAACACAGCAAATGGTACATCCAAATCACATCCCATCCCATATAAATGGCCGGAAATCAATGGGTTTTACTGAATTGTTGTTCACCCCTGTAAGTGTAGTTATGAGTCCCTACTTATAACGAACTGGATTTTTGGGTCCCACCTTGTGCCTCAGCTTTAGCAAACCATCTGCAATCTCAGATTCGAAAGGTCTTCTCTCGACTAGCCTCCCAATTCAGCAAAGGCTCTCCCTGAAGCGATGGGAAGGCCCTATCTTTGGGAAAGGATGGGGGAGTGATTTTCCAACACCAATTTGAAGCAAGTTGGTACCACTTTGGATGGTATGGATGGTCGACCATACTCCCACTTAAACAACTCAAAATATGATCAATAATCAGCGATACATTTTGATCTTGGACTGACTATTACTGGGAAGGGAGACAACCCAAACCAAGGATCAAAGAAGTTTATTCCGGTTGTTTGCTTTGGCTGAGTGAAAACAGCCAGCTTGGCAAACTATTGGGTTGAAGTGAAAAAGATGACCACCCAGAAACTGTTGGACCAGCAAAAGGCTGTGCTGAAAACATGACAGGCATCAGAGGTCGTGTTGCCAAAGTTGTCAGATTTGGACGCCCATGATATCAAAGAGAATCCCATCAAACCGATCTGGACACTCACTTGGTGCCCTCTGCTCGGGAAATATCGAGAACTTTCACGGTTTTTCGTTAAAGATCGTTAAATTGTATTCATCCCATAGTTCCATACAAC
Organism: Breviolum minutum Mf 1.05b.01; assembly: GCA_000507305.1. Taxonomy (NCBI): domain Eukaryota; class Dinophyceae; order Suessiales; family Symbiodiniaceae; genus Breviolum; species Breviolum minutum. Next base: position 309,047 of record DF239539.1, read on the forward strand.
ATGTAGCCATTCCAAAACTGGGGTGTTTCAGTTGTTTTGAAGTATGGTTACTAGGTCCAATCATGACACCTTGTCAAAGTTGGTATGGATGAAGTCACCATTACTCGCAACATATGCAAAAAACCCATGGTTTTATCCGTCCCTTTGGATCATGCGACCCAAAAGAACCTTGAAGCTGCTCTTCCAAGGATGTCGATACTGACAAATAACATACATCAACCTGTTGGCACTTTTACTTCCCATGATCTTCCCAGCCCATCTTACACCCAAAATAAAGAACTGTTCATTTAAATAAAGCCAACCCATCTTTTACACACCACACACCAGCCACCCTGTTGGAGTTAGGGAAAAAAACAGGCTAACTCATGCGCCTGTATTCTGAGGTGATAGCCAAGGGAAATGGTAGACATTTGTCCACCTGACAAATGGGTTGTTGAGGCGTCTCAATATGTGGGACCCTTTCATTAACCTCCAGGGAACGAATCCAATGAATCCATATCCTACCAGGGGAAGTTCGGAACATCCTCGACTCAAAAAAAAGTGCCTTTTTTTGGGTGATTTTTTCTTAGTTCCAGGAGGGTATCTCTGGCCCACGTATAGGATAAGTAGAGGATTCCCGTACTACAGTCTGCGGTGTGTGAGAGAGATGTAAGTATGAATTGACCAGATTATATGCACTCCTTACAAAAATGTGCCAGTTAGGTTACCCTGGCGGAGATTGGAAACCCTACAGTATCACAAGGAAGAGATATTCTTCCAAATCCTCTGTTTTCAGATGGTGTACTACCAGTTTTTGGGAACAAACCGCTGGAAATAAGCATTTGCTTTCATAAGACAGTTCATATAGTGACAACATGGTCTAAACCCCAAAATTTCGCTAAACGTATCCTTTGTTGCTGCTCCGTGAGCTTTGGTATCCGTATCCAAACCTCAAGCGGGAAACAAAATTCATCTCTCGGAATCCATCTGGCATCGGGCTCGGGGCAGGTGACCCGACTTCATTCGAAACAGTGCCAACTACTTTTCCTGTGTACTTTTTTCCCTCCAGTTTGACTCAGCTTGTGGGCCTTGTGGCAAGTGCAAATGGTGATATAAATGTGCCCGATACCTGACGAACACTTGCTGAAAAGTCGGCAAGTGACTGGTTAAGTGTCGTCTGTGGTGTGTTTAGGGATTCATGACAAACAGGAAACTATAGAAAACTTTAGCAAATCCAAGTACTTGGAGGATCATCCCAGTTGGTACTGCAAGTAGTAACCCCCATTTGCAAGCCTATTGGAAGGGGAACAGCCCCACTTAGGGACTTACTAACCATGATTATAAACTACTTATATACTAACTGAGCCACGAAAAAAAAAACTTCTTACTTTTCATTGAATCCTGGTTGTTTAATAGGGATCCTTATGTGATGGTTTATTTTAATCCCCACATAACTGGGTAGGATTTCATCCCAGTATATACTTACCCTAAACAACCAGTTTTTTTTGTCACTGGCTCAACTGGGATGATTTTCCAAATGCCATAATAGGTCCACCAGTTCAAAATAACGAAAAGTGGAACGTAACATGCCCATACCATCCATGTATGGTATACTTACTTACATTTGGTTGTTTTTTAATGGTAAAATATGGTAACATGTAGGTAAATATACCATACATGGATGCTATGGGATGGGATTTTGAATTCAAACTCTCCCATCTTTTGCCGTTTCCAAATCCCGGTGGGGCAAAGGCAACTTTAAACCCTTCTGACATTCCATTAAAATCCTGAATGTCATGATCCTGACTCAATGATCTATTTTGATCCCTATATTATCTGGATAGTATGGAGTCACCCCCATGTCAGCAAATAAAGCCAGCTCAACTGGTCGCTGCGTTTGGTGTGTTTCAGGGAGCTTACTCCATGAAAAATTGCGCCACCAAGACACGGATCCTCCTGGAGGCGGTTGTCGAGGTGCAACTCTGACAAACGACGAGCTAAGGCACTCAACGCACCGAAGAAGGGAACGGACCAACAACTTTGGTTGGTGACCATCCTTAGTATCACCCCTCCCTGAAAGGGTGAGGTCCAGTGCTGGTTGCTGACCATCCAACACCTTTGGTTGGTAGTGTGCTTTGGAGGAGGTTTGAGCGGCAGGGGAGCATTCCAACTAGGATGTGCTTATGAGATCTCCGCTTTTTCAATGCCTATATGTAGGCATCTTGGAGGGAGATCTTGATCTTGTTAAAGGAACTGGAAGAATTCTGCATTCATCCCTCCCAATCATGGTTGGGACTTTCAAATACTCAGAAGCTCCGTTACTCGCTCCCTTCCCTTCCCACCAGCTCTTTTTTTGAACCATTTATTTAGATGTTTGGTTTGAACATGAGGCTCAACTACTGCATCTGCTACTACTACCACTACCACCACTACCACTACGCAATTGATTCCAACTTCCATACACAGTCAAGCCGTTAAAGCCCTATTTACCTAGCTCAACCTGTTTGGATTCGATGACATATCCCAAACATTCCCGGAAGACCATCACCTGCATCAAATTTACCGAGCCTCAAATGATAAAACTATCTGTCAATCTGTCCCTAAGAATCATCAAAGAACTTACAAAAAGACACGGTGATGGCATGTTGTGATTGAGTTTTTCTGTTTCCTTTTGTGCGGATCTCTCGAGCCTAAACATGGTGGTTGAACCACCCCATTTGAAAAACATGAGTCAAATTGGATCATTTCCCCAGGTAGGGGTGAAAATTGAAAAATATTTGAAACCACCACCTACTAGTAATGTTACTAGTAGTTATGATGTTTGTTTTTCTTTTCGTAGTGTAATTCTGGAATCTTGATTGAAGCCTTCCAAAGTCGAGATCACATGATTCTGAGGGTTCATCATTGCTCAAGTATTGAGCCCGGAATGTTTCCATATTACTGGAAAGCACTATTCGGAATAACCTCCGGTACTGTAACATAGCAAGCTGGAAAATTCTAGATGTATGATGTACCTCACTCTTACATACTTTCCATACTTTCACTGCTAAAAATACCTTAACTACATTAAAAACAATAAGCCCCGTGAACTGTTCGATTTGAGGAAAAGGTCAATTCCAAGACATCGAATCATTTTGTCAGGATTTTTGGTGTCAAAATCTTACTTTCTTAGCTTGCTATGGAGGTTGAAGTACCATTCCCTAAAGATCCCCAAATAAATACTATGCGTTTCCGAGGTGAAGGACACCTTATAATCGGTCATCCTCTGAGAATATGACGATAGAATTCTAGGGATTGAAAGGTTTTTGTCGCATCCTCGTGAAATGGATTGAAATGGAACCATCTTCCACCCAACTGGTTGTGATATTCAGCATGTCTTTGTTAAACATACCAAGTCTCAAATACCATGACACCCGCAGTGTGGCCAGGATCCGTTGACGTTTCAACAATGGATGACCCAATTCATTGGCCAATGCAGCTTGTAATTCCACAGGCGAGGCAAACACCAAAGGAATTAAATCCTTAAGGAATCAACTCTCGTCTTTTGTTGTTTCTTTTCCGGTTCTGGGAGCAAATGTGGGCGAAGGGAAGAATATGATGATATACTCAATCGATTTGTTCTGGTTCTGGTAGAATGATGGGATGGAAAAGGTATCAAACTGCTTTCAATTATGACATGTTGATACATGTTGATAGTTACATTTCAGGGGTGTTACCCCGCTTCTTTGGCTCAAATGCTTCAACAAATTGACCCAAATAGGATACCCCCTAAAACTAACGAATCTCCCCTAAAAAGACAACTCCAACAGGAAACGCATCTTCCAACCATTGATTTTCAGGGGGCCATATTCGTTGTCCGAGGAGTATATTATGTATACCCATCTTCCTCTCTCTCTCTCTCTCTCTCTCTCTCGTCGTCGTCGTCGTCGTACGTACGTACGNTCCTCTCTCTCTCTCTCTCTCTCTCTCTCTCGGGGCTTCAGACCCTTGTTGGAAAATAACACCTCCAAGGGATGTCTGGGGTACCCTCCATGGAAACCAGAATGCCACCAATGCCACGAGGAAGGTGGCATCACCAACACCACCAAGTGTTGATGCCTTCCATGTTTATCTATATATATATATATATATTATATAATGATCTATTTCAAAAACATCCTGAAAGAACTGTTTTTTGTTTTTTGCAATCCAAGGAACCGCCAAAACGAAGACATACTTCAATGTATATCTGCGGATTCAGGTTTTTTTTCAGATGTTTGGATGTTGTCCGAGTAATGTCCGAGTTGCTTGGAGTGCACAACAAGTGGAAAAGGGATGTCAACAACTTTATGTGTTAATCCCAATCATTCTTTTTTGCATTCAATGGCAGCACGTCCATTTCCTATGATATCTTTTTACAATACCCCCTCATGACTCTATATTCCTTTCAAAGGTCGAACCAGGAAAATACAGTAAAACAGAATGCTTGGGTCACGCATCAAAACAATCCGCCAGTTAATGGGAGCAGCACTCCTCCTGAGACACTCATGTTTTCTTCAAATCAAACGTATCGAATGGGCTCCGAATGGGAATCTTTTTCTGCAACACCCCAATGCCACCTTCCCCACCGAAGAAATAGCCGGCCTTATTATCCATAGGATGCACGTATGGTATATTTACCTACATTTACCATCAACATCAACCAAATGTGGGTTTATATGCCATGCATGGATCATATGGGCTAGGGTATTCTTAAGGGATCAAGGATTTTTTCTCAGCCTTAAGATCATTAGTAACGGTGAGTTTCACCACCCCGGGACACCGATGTTTCCATTGATAAGGAGGCCTGTAACTTTCATTGCGGTTCTGTCGATGGTGAAAAGAATTCCGGTAAAAAACCAGCTGATATAGAGAATATCCTATTATTTACAAGGTTTTATAAGGATCACTACTGTTGATGGTTCAGAAACCAGTTGAGGTTGGTTAAATTATCCTAATTTTCAGGGTTTCAGCACCATTCCAGGTGGTTGGGAATGGGATTTGGACTCGCCATCAAGGGCCATCAACTTTTAGAAACCAAGCAACTCTTCCACTGCCCATTCATCATCTGCCGTAAGCTCGTAGACCACTTCATCGTCTTCGTTCCGCAGGACCTTTCTCTGGGGAATTCTTGGGGATTGGAAGGGTTGGAAGGGTTGGAAGGTACCCTTAGAGTAGATGCCCAAAAGGCCCGTAGGCATTCTTGTGGCATCTTGTAGCCTTAAGCTTCGTTTTGGTGCATTTGATGTTCAAAGACATTCGTAACCATCATTTCTAAGATGGTGCTTTTCCAAAAACTCAATTGGAACAAGTAAAAATAAATTTCCAATTCTGAAATAATTTCCACAATTTCCCCATCTAATTGGGGGGTGGAAGGGTAGCGAAAAGTTTGAAAAAACAAGTTGAAACTAATACACCTAATCATTCCACCTATTTGTTCATACATGTCCTCCCTAATTGGAAACCTACCTTGAACAGAATCAAACAAAGACAGCAACTTGTGCTGGAGAGTAGCAAACCCGAGCAAAAAAACGCTAAACTAGTTTCATCAAACCAGGTAACGGAACTTCGGAAACAAGGCTTCTTGTCAGAACCAAAATCAACTTTGTGCTTTTTTGGATTGTCATTTCAAAAGTGCACACCCAAAACTCGCCTTGATGAGGCGGTTGCCTAGGTGTTTTAACAAAAAACAACTCAAGGTGGATACATCTTACAACGCTGGTGTAGTTGGTGTTTTTCTGAACCAACCCCTTCGAATTAAAAATATGAGCGACCGTCAAAAATGGGTAAACAAATTTTCCCCAAGTCGTCTCTGTGACCACTAGTGACTAGAACCACCCGCACCGGGCCTTGACATATCCAGCATGCATCACACGATTCACCTTTTCCGCCACTTCTTGCATCAACGACAACGCCGCCTCGGAGCAGGAGTTTTTAGCAGGAGGATGCGTTGCGAGGTGGCATCCTCCAACAGAAATTCGTGAAACCCATGGGGAAATTTCAAGAAATATGGAATTGCTTGTAATTTGAACAACATATTACATTGCAAAAGTAGCTAATTCATCACTTTTTGTACATGATAATATGAAATAATATGAAATAATATGAAATAATATGAAATATAGGCATGTTTATTGATAAACGAGATGAATGACATTTACATGTTGAGGTACATGTACAAGTACGTGAAGCTCCAATACGTGAAAGTGTTTCTCTTCGACCTAGCAGTGGTGCCATGAATTTCCGTTTGCCAGGTTTATCCAAAAACACGTGAAAGCTCTTAAAATGAGTTTTATTGAAAGTAGAAGAGGCATTTTTGTCTGCCTCTGAACTGATCATCAAAAGCATATCAAAAGCCATGATTTATACGCACACATACGTCTGGAATTACTTTGACTTCCTCATACTGCTATCAAATGCTGACAGGTATGGTATGTTTGTCTACAAGTATGGATTGTTTCCAAGCCATGCTTTCTCTTATGTATATACACCCCACCAAAAACGAACGTGGCAATAGTAAACAATCAACCAGTTGAAGATGTATCTCCCATCAAACAATGATGATTTGTCATGATTTGTCCATATTCCACGTTAGTTTTACTGGAACGTAAAACATCTCAACCGGCGGCTACCTTTCCCTTCCGAGTTCCCAAACGTTCCAAAAACGTGCCAGGACACCGACAAGCTGGCAAAATCCAAAGCTCCGAAATCATCCACCTCGAAGTGTCCATTTTTCACTCGAAAAAAAATTGGCGGGAGAAAGGGCGGGTAATTCGGAAGGCGACGGATTTTGTTGAATCCCTGCAATTTTTTGTGTTTTTTTGTTGAAACCGTTCAAACCCTGCATTTCAAAATTGACAAATCAAGAAATGGGACAAATCTGTCAATGTGGGAAATTCTCCATGTAGTTGATTTTTGATTATTCACTCATGCTCCAATCCCTTCTGCAAGTGCTTTTTGGGTTGTGGATTAAATGGATGCTTAAACACCTTCCAAAACAAGGGGGTATTTGAAGCACTACGGTTGGTGGTTCAGAAATACGGCGGTCACCAGTTGATATGATAAATCTCCCATTATTTACAAGGTTTTAGCACCATCCCAGGTGATTGTTTTACCGGATTTCTGAACCATCAACAGATCCGGGATCACTGTGTTTTTATAGACCCCTGGAAGTGGTCGGTCCATGGGGGTTCCCCAAAATGGTGGAGGTTTGGCTCTGATTTTTTCCGATCCAAATAAAGGTGATGTTTACCCCCTTGACAACTTAACAATGGTCGCATCTCCCAGGGTTGACAACTAGGAGAAACTCCCCGGTCCCATCCCATTTTTTTGCAGGTGCAATTAGTTGTTAGTTACTGTTAGTTGTTAGTTTCAGGGAGGGGATAAGTCTTTAAGAAGTTTAAACCATATACCACGCAACAAGCACTCCTCCAAATCGACAGTTTTGAGGGGTCACAACTCTACGGCTTGGTGGTATCAACCAATATTCCAAGGTAAACATGAAGGGATGTTCCCCCCTTCCTTGTGATTGTGGCAAAATTATTTCAGTCCCTCAAAATCTACTGTACTGGGTGAAAACTGGAAACCACGGAGTACCCAAAAAAGGTGAGCCCTAAAAAGAAAATCTATTCATTCCCTCCAAATCCAATCACCGAACGTCAGCCGTCCTGGACCCTGAAATAAAAGGTTTGAATCTTTATATATTCCCTACTATAGATATATGATATATCCCTATGGATCCCAAGTACCTCCTAAGAAGATACAAATTGCCCCCAAATTGTACCCTAAAGTGCATTCAGAGCAGCTACTTGGATATAGGGTATATGTAATCCCCAAAAGTTTAAAGTTTGGCTGCCAAGTAAGTACGGATGAACACCACCACACCCACAGGGGGGCCAAGATTCACTTCCACCTACCAACGACTTGGCTAAGGCACTGTTGGCCCTGAGAAGGCTGTTTCCAACTTCTGTCGTGCCAAGCGCAGCTTCTCCCCACAACGCCAGGGGGGCTCCACAGCAACAGCCGTCGCCAAAAATGCCAGGGTGAGGCTAAACGACACGGCCATGGCAGCATGGTAACTTCCCCGAAGGATCGAGATATGTCCCCAAGGTTTTCGGGATTTCCCCTTTATAGTCATGGGATTTTTGTTATTCATCAATCCTACTCGAAAGGGGCCCGGGTCTGGATTCTTAGAGTATACATATTGAATCAACTAAAGAGTGGGATGTGAATTTGTTTGCTTCATTTAATGCTTGGAAAGTCAGTGCCCAACAAAATATTGCTGACATTTGGTGAGCTGATGGTGATGACTTACCATTGCAGAATCCGTAAAGAATATCTCCCAACAAAAACAAATGCAAGCGCACAAAATTGATTGCGATAAAACCTCCAGCAGTTGGTTTGCTGCTGTTCCGGGAAAGGAAGATATGCCAGATGGATGCGGACAAACATTTTGAAGCTTCCAACCATAGCTGGCGGAGTTTGTCTGGTTTGTCGACATTTAATATATTGATGGATTAGATGAAGGGTCAGAAATTGTGACTTCCTATTGCAGAGTCCACGCCAATGAACCTTCCGGCTTTGACGCGAAAGTTGGTTAGGAAAAAAGGATCGGCTGGTGGTTTCAACCCATCTGAAAAATATCACGAAATTTGGATCATTTCCCCAAGTAGGGTTCAAAATCAACAAATATTTGAAACCACAACCTAGGAGAATGTTGAGCTTGGGCAAACTATTTCATCAATTTTTGAGAGATTTCTCTACAGTTTCCCTGACTATCATATCCAATGCTCGGTTTGCAGTGAAAATTGGTTGTTAGACTTCTGAGCAAAAGCTTCCATATGTCAATGCTATAGTATGAACAAGCAGATATTTTTTTGGGCCAATCTCAGACAAGCAAAAAAAACGTCATACCATCATACCGGTAGAAAACCCATCATACCGGTGGTGAGTTCAGTGTCTTTTGGTGGGGCGTTCAGTGGGGGAAGGTTTTCCGCGTCAACCCAACTCAGCTTGTTGGCTGGATTTGGTGAGAATCACTTGACCATTCCGAAGGCTAAGAGTTTCACGGTTTTTCGTGGAAGAAAGTAAGGATTGAAGTGTTGTTTCTTTCATTTTGTTTTTTACTGCGAAAATATGCCGTTCTAGATTTTGTGGTGCATGACCTCAAATATAGTTTCAAGGATAACTTCTATAGAAAACATCTTGGGCAACTTCCAAAAATGCACTACCCTCCCCAAAACCAACATGGCCCCATCCCAAAAAGAACTGGTATTCATCGTATTCCAAGCAAGCATTTTCAGGTGCGATGATGTTAGTTTCAGACCCTCTGGTAAACTAACATGGCCCCTGAAAATCATTGGTTGGAAGACTGGTTTCATTTTGGGAAGGCCTATTTTCGGCGGCGAACTGTTAGTTTCAGGGAGGGTACTTCATTTCCTTACAAACCATGGTGTTCAAAACATCAACCAGACCACTCCCGTCCAACAAAAACAGCAGAATTGCGTCCTGTACTTCTGAAGGGCAGCTTTGGAATCATCGATCTTTTCTTTCAGTAGGCTGGTCCTGGAGAAAACATGAAATGAGATTCAGTGTTTGCTTACTGAAGTTTTGATACAAACTTCCACCCACCCTGGAAGTCCAAGTTGACTATTTTTTGAATGGAGTCTCTTTCCACAAAGACCATTGTTTTATAGGGTTTTGTTCATCATCCCCAAATGAAAAAAAGGTGTAAACATAAACCAAAAATTTGAAAAATCCATCAGCAAGCTTCAATTTAAATCCAATTCTGTTGTTTTTTTCTGAATCCCCTCGTGGCACAGTGGAATCAGTGGAGTGGAGTTATGGAATACCCAAATCTGAATCAAGAGCATTTTGGGGGAGCTTCCCTTACTAAACTACCATTTGGGGGGTAATTCCCTCGGGTGCAGTCGCTCCAATTTGCCCAGACATTGGTATCGTGAGTACAAGGTGGGGCCCCCCTACCAGTTGTAAGTAGGGTGAAGTAATTCCATTTATAGGGGTTATAACCCAAGTTACCCAAATATAAGGCCATTTATTATAGATATTATAGCTCCAGTATTTATAATGTCAACGGATGATTAACAACCCCCCCCAATTAGAGCGCCCCTTTGTTCCAGTTGGTCATTCTTTGGTTTTGGTGCAAATTTCCCCCGTGGTTAACCCCCCCGCGATTAGAGCCCCCATTTTGAAATTGGCCAGTCTTAGTGACCCTCTCAATTAATTCACTTAATTCATTTGAAACATTCAGGTAAGATACACCTTTATACTACTAGGAGGTCTCCATCTTGCAGGTCACCTTCAGGCTTCACAAAAATGATGAGTCCTTACTACTTTCCATATAAAACCAGCCGTCCTAAAAAGTTTGCTGATGTCCCCTCCATGATGCCTTTAACCCCCCAAATTAATCCGGGGTTTACATTGTACCGCCTCAAAAGTAGATGGCACAACCCCCATGTATTATCATGTCTTCGTTTATCATGGCCCCATACAAATCGCCACCTTTTGGGAGTGGAAACCGCCATCGATCCTTTCACTACGGTGTAACTGGAAGGCCAGCCACCTTGGACCTTGACCCTTCCCCCATCCAAAAACTCCATGTATCCCTGCCTGGCAAGGGCTCCCTCGCTTTCCCGAACCTCTTTGCTCGGTGTGCAGATCGTTGATCAACTAATGGTAAACGTCCGGGTGGTTGGAGCCCGGTGGTTTGGGACTCTGGACTCGAATCGGGGTACTGGGTACTACTACCCCCCAAGTATCCCAATCCCTTCCATCATAAGGGGATCCAAATCACCAAGCCAAACCACCAATTAACCATTAGCTGCTAAGCTGAGTTTATCTGGCCAAATAAAATTACATTTCACCAACCTGGATTTCAATCCCTGAAGGGGTCCCATTTCCCTTCCTCTTCGCTACCTTTTGGGGGGCCCAAAACGGTCCGTGCTCTCGGTCGCGACCTAATTTGACCAGGTATGGAATATCTATACCTACATTTACCATAAAAATCAACAGTGTGACAGTGTAGGTGAATATACCATACATGGATAGTATAGGAAACAATTGAAATTTGTCACCTAGAATTAGGTTTATTTTTGGCTCAACGAATTGTTGCTTGGCCGGTGTGTCAAGCTGTTTCATGCTTTGCACCGACGACCCTAAAGTCCTGCCGGAATTTATTGCAGGTATTGTTTGTTTGCATCTGATGTTAACATGCAACAAAAACTAACGATAAAGCCCCCCATAAGCTATGGTCCCAACAAGAATGACATGTTTTTTTCCAACCACCATTGGCAAGTTGATAGCTTTGGGGCTTGTAATCCCATCAGCAAAAACACGTGTTCCTGAAACAATCGTGAGTCCAGGTTCAAAAACAAATGTGTCTCCAACATGGTGATGTTCCACTTTCATGATAGGTGGACGTGAACCAGCTCCACGTCACTGTGCCAGTTGAGCACCGCAGATAGCAACTTCAGAAATGTAGGTCAATAAGAAACAGCTCACCAACTCATCATGTCACTTCAGTTCCTATACACCCAAACAAAACACAAACAAACATGCTTGCATCATTGCATCTTGTATACCCCTAGTCTTCCAACGAAAATCTAGAGTCTTCTGGGTATGTTTTGAGGATCGAGTTGTACCTCCACACCAAAAGGTGTTGCGGTGTTGCTTGGAAACCTCAAAAAAATACACCCTCGGAAAACAAGAACGGCTGGAACCTGAAAATACCCCCTTCAAGGAAAAGGAGAAACATCTATGCCAACCACCATTTTTTTGGGTTCACAATGTTTTAGTTTTTCAGTGGTGTATAAGATTTGTCTATTCTCAAAGAAGCTATTGGGCAAGCCTCTCCAACCGACAAGCACTCGGAGTTGTTGCGCTGCCTTCTCTTTGTTGTCCAACTCATCCACAAAGGACAAGCTGCTACCGCTTAGACTGTCCTGAGGGGTGTGATCTGACACATTAAGCCCATGTGATTATTATAGTTGTGCACTGATACTGTTTAGGTTCGCAACAGAAAGCACTGATGGCTTTGTGACATAGTTTATGATGTCAACTGGTGTAGGATTTTGTCCAACATTATGACCATGAGTAGGGAATGGATACAACATGCCATGTCCTGAATCGTGAGAATTTGGAGAAAATGTACTCATGAACCAGGTAAACTTCACACAACTTAGATGAAATTCCATGAATAAACCCATAGTGAACAAGACAGCAAATGATAGAAACGCATAATAAAGTAGCAAAACCAACCGAGAAAAACAAAACGTAACAAAACTAAATGATGCTTGGAAAACCATGTTTCCTTTTGAAATGGTGCCTTTTCCGGGGACACGCAAATTTTCGGGGTGGTAACATTCAAAGGGTAAACCCTTGGTAATTTCTGTAGAAGGTGCAAGGTTTTCCTTGTTTATTGATTGAAACACTGTTAATATTATATTCCCTAGGCTTCCAAACACCTTGGCTTTGGAGGTATTTGGACCCCAAAAAACCTACCCAAAAGACCAAACCTGAGCAGGTGTTTGGAAGACTAGGCATTATAAGTATACTGTTGATGGAATAAATCCTGCACCACTTGATAGGCAGTTCATCCCATTATTTCCCAGGTTTTTTTACATCCCAGGTGGTTGTTTGGGATTTCTGAACCATCTATATACAGTATCCATGTTGAACTCTTGTTGCTGGACGTCCAACCTTGGCCCTTTGGGATGTTTTGAAAAAAGCTGGTAGCCTCATCCAATTCATCCGGTCGCGGTGGAGACGGCAAAGCCTCTGGGGTTTCGAAGTTGCAAGTTCGTTGGGTTGGTTTTTAAATCTAGTTCCCATAGGATCCATGTATGTTATATTCACCTACATGAACGGTTGATTTATGGTACATGTAGGTAAATATACCAGTCCCATGGATCTTATGGGAAAGACAAACATTAGTCAAAATAGGACTCCTGAAGCACATAATAAATACCAGTTTCTTCCAATTGACCTTTTGATAACCCCAAAATGAGGTCACTTAACCCTTGAAAAGGTCACGAATAAAACCCCCAACAAGGTCACTTGGAAGAACCTGGTAGACATATTCCGAAAGCACCATCTAGGTTGCCTTGAACGAAACGTAAAACACGGAAGTTCATTAAGGCGGGATCAATTATCAACATGATGGGCTGGACCATTCCCCATGGCCAATAGGAAATATATATCTGAACGAAGTGTCAGTGTTCCCGCCAGCCATGTTAGTTTACCAAAGGTATATGTGGTACATGTAGATATCTAATATGTATGTGTCGATCTATATAGAAAGAGTTTGAAAAATCCAGATAAATTAAGTTGGTCAAATGAGAGATGTGAGAGCAAAGATGTGAAAAAGCATCGCTTTGTGCAGAAAATTAATAAATCATGACTTGAAACCTTGTATTGATAATAAAATATAATAGTAGATTGGGCAATTAGCTGTGATTTTTGCTTGCACTTGGAACCAAGTGTTCACTACCATATCCACGGAAAAAACATCACTAATTAAAGGTTGATGTTTAAGCATCATTTTATCTCAGGCTGATTGAAGCCACTCCATCAAAAACTTGGTACATGTTTTGGGTTTCCTAAAATGGTGGGGTGAAACCCCAACAATCCCATGGGGTTTTCCTACCAAAAATGATCGGCACTTGGGGTGTGAAATTGGGGTACCACCATGTAAGGAAACACCCATATTACTATACATAATCGTCATATCGGTATGTAAAGCCCCGACCATTCACACCACGTTCCCAGTTCCAAGAAGAGAACTTCAAGGCATTCGGACGCAACGAATGATTTAATCATACCGGCGTGGTGAGCGCGAGCAAAGTGGTGATATCGAAACTGGGAATTCTAATGTCGCAAATCAATCCACAATTGACAAAACCTAACCACAAACCTCACAAACACGATTCACATGTTTTGAAAAACACATCTGGGATGTTGTGGTGAGGGGATTTCACACCACCTTCCCACCGAATCGGCGGATTCCACGCCAAATCCAACCTCCAACTTCAAGGAATGTTGCAAAGTTCGAGCCTCGGATCAAACCATTCGTGACACACGAACGCTGGAGTTTCAAGGGTGAGATTTTTTCGTTCTCGGGAAGTGGAAATGTGACACTCCAACACACTCCATCAAATCTATTCTTTGTTTGTCTTTGGGTCTCCCAAGTACGTCACAAACATGGATGCAACAAAACGTGGACAATATGATGATATTAGTATTGAAAAGTCAACTGTTGAATAGATTGATACGTTTTGATACCTGCAACTAGATTCAATACTACAATATTCGATGATGAAAGAACAACTTGAAACTTGCTTGGTTCAAAAAACATCGTTTGTCTCTGTGTGTGCGCATTGCCCGGGAAATCTGGTGACCCTGGTGACGGCACGGGGATCCAGGAATTAATCTATATCTATGGCGGCCTGTAATCCACACCAAACCCACCAAAAACGACAAAACGCCTCTCCCCACAGAGCTGGAAATGTGTTTCAATGGATGGATCCAACGAGGTCAAACCTTAAAAATTGGTATCTGGATGTCTAAGGGATTCTAAGAGATTGAAATCAACCCAAGAAATAAACGCAACTAATTCCATTGGTATATTTACCTATAGGTGTATTATTAACAAATCAAAGCAACCATCCATTCTTAGTTGGTGGCTTCAAGCCAATTGAAAAAAATATGAGCGCAAGTCAAGTTGGATCCAGCTAGAATGCCAAACCTAGGTGGATCCTCATGCTCAGTCGTGACCTTTTCTAGGTGACATCAACAAAAAAACAATCATCCAAGCATGGTAGGTAATTCGACACTCCGGTGAACTAAGATATCCATGGAAAACCCACCATTTTTCCTGGCAGTGGACTCGTTTCCATACATGGATCGCCGGGTTGGCACGGAATCGCCAGGTTGGTGGCTGGTCCGCCACCCGATTGAACAATATTCAGTCCAATGGGATCATGAAACCCACAGGTAGGAGCGGTTTCGACATATAACATGTTTTAAACCACCACCTAGAGAAAAGCGAAACTATAGCATTTCTCCTGCTATAGTATGGGTGTTTCCTTAAATGGTCGTACCCCCAAAACAATCATTTTTAGTAGGAAAACCCATGGATGAGGGGTACCACCATTTTAGGAAACACCCATATGTTTATGATCCCTAAGAGCTTTGTTAGCTTGGCCTGCCTGGCAAAGCAAGTAATATAGCAAACCACCCGAAGATGGTTTCATTCTGCACAAGGTGGGTCCCCTGCCAGTTATAAGTAGCGTGAACTAACTCTATTTATAGAGGTTATAACCCAAGTTACCCAAAGATAAGGCCATTTAAAAGGGCTTATGACTTTATAACTCCATGTATAATTGGAAGGGGCCCACCTTGCAGTGATTCCTGTTTTTTTTCGCCCGTGGAAGCCAGGTGACACGAAAGGGACCATCGGAAGTTCGCCAGCTACGAGCACCTTTTTTGATAGGATTGGTTCGATGAGGGTTTCAACGTTGAGGAGTCATCTTGTTGTTGTTCACCTCAAACTGGTGATATGATATTCGATATGAGATGAATTAAATCCCTAAGAATCCAGACCCCTCCCGGATCGAATAGGATTGAGGGTTCCAATCCCATCTTTAGGAATGTAGGGGGTAATCCCTTTCTCAGGACATAATGTACCTGGATTCTTAGGGAATAATCGATTGTGTCATGTTTTTAATCTGGAACGAAAGAAATTCGCGTTTCTGAGCATTGAAATGGTTCTTGGGTCAACAAATCATACACTCCCTGAAGATAGGTCATCCCTAGTATTCCAACCATCCATTTTCAGGGGCGAACTGTTAGTTTCAGGGAGTTTCATAAATCGGTGTTTCTAGCTACCAAATCTGCATCGTTGAATCTGCCCAGCGCCAAAAAGGGCTGTTTCTATGTAATGCCAACCCCTACAGAATGGGCTGAAAATGGACCACCACTTGACAACACCCCAATTTTTTGGGAGATTAAAAGCCAACTAAACTTTACTAAACCCTCCAACCTTTGCAAGTGATTCTTAAAAGATGATTCTATATTATCTGGTTGGTGGTTTCAACCCCTTTGAAAAATATTAGTCAAAATGGGAATCTTGCCCCAAATAGGGATGAACATAAAAAATATTTGAAACCACCACCTAGTTATGTAACGCTTGCATACTAAGAAAACCATCAGTTTCCCTTTCCGAAAACTCCCTTCACCAACTTCGGGCTCCCATGCTGGCACCAGGTCCTTCGTTCGGGGGGCTTGGCTCATACCTGGAGGCTCCCCACAAGCCCAGTTGGCCGGAGCCAGTGACCGAAATGGAGTGAAATATTACCCTCCAGGGATTAACATATCCCACCTTGGGAAAAGGAAAATCATCTTCAAGATGCCATTTTTGGGGGATATTAGTTCCCTGGAGGGTATACCCCCCTATTAACAAGTGACCTGCAAAAATAAATAGGTTTCACTGGGGGTGATTTTTGTCACCATTTCTAGTGGAGTTATAACTGTAACCCTGCGAAAAAAACATCTGATAACTGCTAGGGGGTCTACCTTTCTAGGTATGTTGTTCCAACTGGCTGGCACCGATTTTCACACCACAGGAAAGGAGTCCATAGTTTCACCTTATAAAAAGGAACATCATCGACTCAAAAGGTGCCGGCTGCGAAAAATAAACATGTTAGATGAACCTAAATTATATATCTACCTGGAACCCATGTGTCCTGATTTTTCCTCTATAAAAGAAGGTCAAACTTCCAATCAAAACAAGGGCCCCATTTGGGTTATATATTACGAAAGAGCGACTACGGCTGATAACCACTTGTTTGGGTTATCAACCCCAAACCAAATGGCACACGCCTTTTTAATCTTGAGCCAAATATGAGTGACGACTTCAAGTGAACAACCCTCAGGAAGGATCTATACATGTGATGAATAAGAGGTATGATACACTCCATATTCTTCAAG
>DF239540.1:0-75042 GCA_000507305.1 Breviolum minutum Mf 1.05b.01
TCGGCGGATATGCAGTGGTATGCAGTGGTTGTTACTGCCCAGTCAGCTGACTCCCCCCACTTCCCTCAGAAACCATCATTTTTTCGTGTGGGGGCAGTGCGTTATGCGGTGGTTGTTTGACTGGTTACTGGTTGTTTTCATGATCTACTGGAAGTTATCCCAAGTCACAAGCAGCAATTGATTGATACCACTAGGGCCGCATCTCATATTTTTTGCCCTTCTAGATAGTGACTCCTTTCCTGCCACCTGGAGTGAGAAGGAGCGGCCGAGGTACGTGACCTTGGACAACGAATTGGATGCCACAAAGAAAGAGATTGGAGTTGCTGCCCAAGCTGAAAAAAACCGTCCACTCCAATTCTTTGATTGTTGTAAGAAAAAATGATATACAATGGTATTGTATGAGTCAGTGTTGGATGTCATTATCCAAAAAGTGCTCGGTGAGTCGCTTTTGCCTTGGGTTGCCCTTGTCGGCTTTGAACATTGCAAGAAGCACTAGGCCACTGGGTCGTTTTCTTCAGAACCAGCTGCTGAAGCAGGCGTGCAGAGTTCGTGCTGCATATTTGGATTTTTGTTTATTTTGCTTTCAGCGCATCATCAAACCAACTAGGACAAAAAGGTGCCTGACTAATTATATAAAACATCAGCAAGAGCTTGCATCGATCGGTTATGCGCATTTGCTCCCGGCACAGAAAACTCGCCTCTTTGGGCATGTAAGACTTCTTTGAAGAGTGCGTAGGCCGGCAGATGGTCCAGAACGTTATCCGAGACCAGAAGCAAAGTTCCAGCCTTAGAACAACAGATCAACAGCGTGTAGATGTGGATGTGGATTGTGGATGTGAGATGATGTGGACACATTTTGCACCACGGGGGTGGCCCTTGCTCCTCAAATCAAGTTCCCAAATTCCAAAATCGCTTGAAGTCAGGCGCTGTTAGCTGTTTGAAGGCAGTGGAGCAAGCCTTGAACGCGGACTGCGCGGGCTTTCTTGTCTGGCAATTTTGTATTTTTTGCATGCAAACAATGTGTTTGACACGACTGCTATTTCATTCGTGTAGATGATAGATTCCTTCAACATGTGCGTGATGAGGGAAAGTAGACTTGCACTGATCACACGATGTTTGTATTTATTTTATATATGTTTATAGTGTTTTATACAGGTTTTCCTCGAATTTATTGCAGGATGATAATCTGATAAGGGACCTAATCCCGATGAACTAAGCAGAACACGATTAAATATGTGATTCACAAAACAATCAACGGTGCAGTTTTGCAGCTTCCATAGCAGCTGGATAGAGATAGAGCAAGCCCTCTTTACTCTCCAGGTTTCCTTTTCATGCGGCCGTCATATGACTTTGTCTGAAGGACCGTGGGCCTTTGGAAGAGCTGATCGAAGTACAGCAGGCAAGCTGACACAATTGGTGTTGTTTGTCTTCCCTTCATGAATTTCTGATTGCTGATTAATATGTTCAGGCACCGCGCAGTGTGAAGAGCAATGGAGGATCAACCCATCGGTCGCGACGTGTTGAGGTGTCCGATGGGGTGTGGGCTCAAAGATTTCATGCCATTTTCATGGCTCACTTGTGAAAGGAGGCATACTGTTTCGAAATGTGAAATGTTATCAATTCAATTTCGGGCAGTGGCCACAGGCAGCGGCGCAGGTTCAAATTTGGGATGTCCTTGAAGAAGCACAAGGTGACTTCGCTTGGATCATGTGTCGCAGATTGTAGGTTTTTTAAAATGTTTTTTCAATGCTTTTTTCTTCGCATAAAGTTCAAGTTCACTTGGCCAAAGGCCTGCTGGAGTCATTCAAGAACAAGAGTGCTTGAGCTTAGTCTGACCTGTCCACGAAACTGAAGCTTCTTACATGCTACTGGCTTTACGGCTTTTGCTGAGGTGTGGAAAAGCCAAAGAAAGACATGGAGACCCTGAAGCAGCTTGGTGATGAGGTCTGGGAAACTGTCAGCTGATTGGGCTGAGTTGTTTACGCTGGCCACCGGCCTATGCGAAAATTATCGAAAATTATTAGGCCTGCAATGCCTGCAGTCATGCGGTAGTCTTCAGCTACAAATCGTCATTCTTTCTGAACACGCATGCCGCATGTGTATATAGAGGTGTGGACTCGTTATCCCTGGAGAGATGGCCAGGCCTCCCAGCAGTTGCGTGACCTTTCTGCCACCCACACTGTACAAGAAGAAAAGGCAGACTTGCCGGAGGACTTGGCATGGGACATGAGCAACAGAGTGAACCAGATTGGGAGCTTTGGATATATGTTTGGATGGTGGGAGATGGCAAGTCCAATCCTGAATTGGAGAGAATTGGAGTCTAGCGGGGCCCTTTGATTGATAATCAAAAGCATGCAAAAACATCAGTTCGATCATTTTGAAATGTTAGCAGGAGAAGGCAAAGCCTTTGAAGAGAGACTTCGGGTGCCAGACAGTCTTCCGCCTTGGTGGCATGGCCTTTTGCTGAGGTTTTGACGGTGACCTGATTCAGACTGATACGTTGTGATAGTGACGTGCTACTTGTAAGTTCCCAGGCTTGGCATGCTAATCCTGCGATGCAGAAGTTGCACTTCGGCAGCATGTAGCTTCCCACGGCGCAATAGGTTAAACATAATTAAACATCATGCTTAAACAGATCTTGACCCTCAAAGTTCAAAAGCAACAGCGCAACCACACAGCAGTTTCAAGGCTTGAAGATCTAACCAAGGCAGGCTGCTTCTGATTCTGCAAGCATGGATGCAGCCAATGCAAAAGTAATCCACATCGGACATGATGGGACGTTATAAGCATACATTGCACAGATGGAGGTCACATCTCAAGGGGGATCCAGCCTTGAAGCTTCCAACCTCGACAAGTTGGAGGTTGAGGCAGTTTGGGCAAGGGACAGAAAAAGTGTGGAAAAGTGGTGCTAGTGCCAACTTGCCAACATTACTTTTTCAATGCTGTTTCATGCGCATTTCACAGTCTTACTTCTATGTCATTCTGAAGAATAGTGCCGATGTTGCAGCAAGCCAGCATTTCTGTTTGTATGTGAGACCCAAAAAAACGCTGACAATGCGCGAACCTTTGCCAGGTCAACGAAGTTGTCAGTCATTGGCGCAAAGAGTTCGTTGGAAAACGCAGGGACGCTAGCATCACTCGAAGTCGGAGCCGAAGTCAGGAGCTCGAGAGAACAATGAAGATGCAAGGTGAAGATGCATGAAGCATTTGAGAAGGGTTTTTGTTCTCATGTGAGCAACCGCCTTTATTTGGAAAAGAAAGGAATAGCTTTTGGATGGAAACTTTTTTTTTCAAATCCACCGTGCCCATGGGAACGAGGTAGGGGGTAACCCAAAAACGAGGTAGTAAGTAACAACATGTCAGTGATTTGGACTTTTGAGAGGGTTGATGCTGCTTTGCACTTTTTAGTTTGGCTCGCTTTGTTGACTCTAGTCTAGTCATGTGGACTCTAGTCTAGTTGGCACGTTTTTATTCATGATGCCCTGAAAAAAACGAGGTCTGAAACGAGGTCAAAACGAGGTCCAAAACCTCCACACACAGCTTCCCGGTGACCATCCCTTCAGCTACGTAGTCCGTCTTTTATCATTTCTGAGATGGCGTTTCAGTTTCTTCGCCAACGAGGAGTAGTACTGGAGTAGTACTTTGTAGTACAGAGTAGTACTGGAGTAGTTCTTTGCAGTACAGAGTAGTACTGGGGTAGTACTTTGTAGTACAGATTAGTGCTGGGGTAGTACTTTGTAGTACTTTGTAGTGCTGGAGTAGTACTTTGTAGTACAGAGTAGTACTGGGGTAATACTTTGTAGTACAGAGTAGTGCTGGGGTAATACTTTGTAGTACAGAGGTTTCTTAACATAAGGGTCATCTATCCCCATACATGTCTCGAGTATTGAGAAAAAAGACCAGCGCTGGAAAACGAGGTCACCATTTTTCCAAGAACATGCTTCAAGACTAAAAGTTAATTGAACGAGGTAGGGAGTAACCCAAACAAATGCGGCCTTTCAAATTATGATAAATGAAAGCCGTCGCTCATGTGTTGTATCTTTCATTTTTGTCGGTTATTGCCGTATACTTTGGTTCTGTTTGGTAGTTTATTGGTAGCAGAAGCGCAAACACATGCAAATCTCGTGGCAACAATTCTATTAACGACAGCCATGCAGCTAGCATTTCTTATTTTTACTCAGCGCCCTTCGAGGTCAAAGCCGTTTGATGGAAGTGCCAAGCCCAGCATCCCCGCCATAGATTGACCTTGCATATCCTTGACTTGTAACTTGTAACATCTTGTAACCAGTGTATGCGCTTGGACGTTGTGTTTTTAACGTCGGATGTTGCCAGGCAACTGCTCCCCCAACTGCACCACCTGCACCGCCGGCACCACCAACCATGTGGCCCGGTAGCAACCAAGCTGATTTTCTCTATCAGACTCTATTGACATAGTTCATGAATGTTCATGATAGGAAATAGATATTGAAAGATATTGGAAGGGAATATCTTCAAACTTGACCAGAAAGGTTTGCATGTCTATCAGGATGTACCAATTTGTTGGTCCTGTGTTTGCTCTTTGGTTGTTGATGTATGTTTTAGAACTTGGCGCAATCCAAGGCTTGAAGCAGACTTGGTTGCGCAAGCAGCCAAAAAGAAGGAAGTGGAAGCAGCCGCTAAACCGCCATCTTTGGGAACGATCAAGCGTGATGAGGCTAACAACATGCACGCATTCCATAAGAAATGTAATTTAGTCAGAGGCATCGACAACTTGAAATAGCTTCTAAAATTTTTGATTCTAAACGCCTCAACTATGCACATTTAGCATCGTTTAGCATCATTGCTGCATCTGGGAAGTGTGGAAAAGAACGAAGATGAAGAGTGCAGTGAACAATGCCAATGTTGCAGGTGAAGGTAGAAACGGAGACCATCGGCTTTCAAAGTTCTCAGCGGTTGCCTCATTTTGCCTCACCAAGTGTCATGGGGCCCGCGTTTCTTTTGAGATTTGATTCTGTATCAGATTTGATGCATGTCATCTCTTGAAGGATTCATATTCCTTGTTTTAGTTGGTGCCTTGAAAAAGATAGAGACCTGGAACAAGCTGAACTGCTTGCTTGCATGCCCCACTCTCCCTGCGGTGCAAGGTTCGAAGAGAGCAAGCCTGCACCCCGTGTGCAGGAGGCCTGTTCCGACAAGCTGAGATTGGGCATGTGGTTATTCGATTGTAGTGGACTGTATATGACTGTATGGTAATATATGTTCCCATGCTCTGTTTTTGAATGTTATGCGATGCGTTTGTTTATATGCATATGACTCAGATGTTTCTGCTTCCATAAAGCCCCTTTGGCTCTGACTAATGGCTTGTTGCAAGGGTGATCCTGTTGCTGTTGTTGCTCATAATTTTTCTTTTTGTCCTTTGTTCGCATTTTTTCGTGAGGCTTCAGGCTTCAGTATGCTTCTCCATGTTGGTAAGTACCAACGTTTGCAGCGGTCTTTGCTTGCTCCTTCTCTGTGGTCGAATCCCTTTTTTGGTGGATGTTCCTGTTGCTTTGGGGTCTTCCTTTGCGTTGGAAGGTGCTGTTGATCAACTTGAGCAGCGAGTGCCCTCTCCAGCACGTCGCTGGGCTCGTCCTCCCCTTCCGTTGCCTTCCCTTTATTGCCCAGCCCAGCCTTTGCTTTTTGTTTCTGCGGCCTCTTCCTGATACAATCATCTCTCTCATGCTTGCTCTTTGTCTTCTAGCTCATCCTCGTACACTGGGATTCAGTCTCGGTTTTGCTTCCCCGTCCCTGATGGGTCTGTAGGGAGAGTCTTTTCTCTTTTGTTGTGGGTATTTGGATGTCGTTTGAATGGTTTCTCCATGTTTCTCCTCTCTGCCTGCCTTCTGACCACTTGGTTGATTCGGTGCACTTCCTCCAGGGCTCCGCGGCTTCCCCCTGTCTTTTCATCATCTCCTTGTGAACTTTTTCATCGGGGACCATTTTTTCTTGTTCGTTCTTCCCTGCTTTTGGTACTGTGACCCGTGTTTCATCGTTTGTCTTTTTTCCTCACAACACAGATTTTTGGATGCTTGCTGACAGTTTCTCCTACCAAGGATATTGATCACACTTTTGTTCCATACTCATGATCAGAAAGCTGTTACTGTAGATCTTATGATCTTGTTGGGTTTGTAATGTATACTAAATACGTAGAAATATTTGATACTTGGACAATCTGGATATGTATTCTTGTTATTTCGTTTTTTTGTTCCCAGCAACTTTGCAAACATGTGGATGTTCGTGCCGCAGCAGTTGTTATTATACTTTTCGAGTCTCTGATTCCGGTTCTGATTGTTTTCCTCAAATGCCTCATGATACGAGGGTACACCGTGGTACTCTAATTTGGACAACCCCCAATTGTTTGCAAGGGATCCTTGTCTTTTGCTTTGTCTTTTTCTTCCCTCTTGCCATGTATTGCCACCCTCCTCTTCCCACGCTGGTGCTCATGTTGGCCAATAATGATCATTCATCTATTTACTTGTTTGACAATCATCATATTTCCGTAGAGGAACCAGGATAGTAGTTGTACATTGTGCCAAAATTTGCCCAAAAAAACATTCATTGTTGCGTATAGAATGCAATTAGTCGATGCATGCCACAATATATCAAGTTTTATTTGGATTTTTACTAGTGACATCCCATACTGTGTAGGTTGACTCTTGCAGTCTTTTAGGCCTCGAGTTTCTGCATTGTTCATGCGCCGTATCCGCAGAACAACATGCATTTCAGTTTTTTGTTGAATGTTTTGAAGGAAATTTTCAAAAGGTTTTGGAAATCCGTGAATGCATATAGCGAATGCATTTGTGAGCAGTGTAGATATATATATATATGCTGTGAGGACGTCATAAAATTTGACTACAGTAAGTTTCACTATGTTTCATTACTGGAAACCATATAATTACTCTAAAACTTCACAAGGCTTCAGGGTACATGGTTGATTGACATGATGGTGATTCTTGAGTCTCCTGCGGATGCAGGTGCGAAGCCAGCACGTTCCACTGCTCGCTGCCTCAGTTCATCAAAATCCCACGATAAGTGTCCAATCAAGTGAGTAATCAAGTGCCAATTTTGGCCTTTGACTACGAACCCACCTCAATGATGATTGCTTGTAATGTGTTAAAATCCCTACTGTAAATGATATACAGTATATAGTATTTACAAAAATTAAAAAATGAGAAGTCATGGGAGCTATGATATTTGCATCCCAAGCAACTTGAAGCAAGGCCGCCTTCAGTGGAATCAGCTGTGAGGGTCTCAGACCGCTGGTGGACATTCGCTCTTTTGCTTTTTGAAGTCAAAATAATGAGATGTGAAACCGTTCGCAGTAGACAGTTCTCCCATGTTTTAGTTTGCAATGGGTCATGTTTGGGTGGTTGAAGTTTGAGGCACCAGCTGATAGCAGGAGGGGTTTGTCTCTATGCATGCCACACAAAGTGCTTGGCAGACTTGACGAGTGCTGTAAGTTCAAGTTGTGAAGTTGTGAAGTCCTTTGATTCAGTACTTGCCCTGCCTCAGCATGCTTTAGCCATGCATGGAAGATCTATTGAAATAATACACATGTGATGCACGTGTAGCAAGTTATGAATAGATGCGGAGACTGAGGAGGCATGAAACATTTCCAAATCAAGCGATTCAGCAAACTCTTTGGGCAACTTAGAACCTCAAGTGACGTACCATGAGCATTCTGACCAGTATCAGGGATGAGCAGGATGACATCCAATGAAGAGAAACGGCTCGTAGTACCCGTGCAGCGGCAGCAAATGAACATCAGGAGTCCTGAGCAAACCGGTGTAAGGGCACCTTCCCCTGGAAACCTTTCTGCCAGGCAGGTTGTACAGTCCTGCTTGATTCTTTAAATTCTTCCCTGCTGTCCCTGCTGTTCATTTATTTGCTCTTTACTCATGATTTGTGAGTATGTTTCATGCCCGTTTCGGGCCCCTTTGTCCTATCAAGCAGGCGTGTCCATGCAGAAAGCCGCAGAATGTCAAATGCAAGCGCCAACAGCGACTACGAGGAGGCTGTTGCCATTTCGGGATTTATCTACACCGCAGAGAATCTGCTTAGAGTGTACTCAGGATCAAACAACAAGCAGGCAGAGGAGGTTGGATCAGTTGCACGGTCACGTAGTACGCTGACGTGCTCTCCGCGAAGCCACGGAGCCTTTTAGATCCTGTTAGAGTTTTTTTAGCCTCTGTGTCACTGGAATCTTTATTAGATTTAGAAAATCTAGCAGCTTATCAATGCTTACCATGATTTAGCATTGATTTAGCATGCAGCATACTGCCTCTCTTCATCCTTGTTCCAATTTCACTCTGGAAGGCGGCGTAGTTCCAGTCGGGATGGCCGAGTCGATTCAGGCTCGGCAAGGGGCGGTGCAATTGTTGCGTTGCAAGTTGCCATGTAAATTTCTTTGCAGGTGTTGACAACAGCCATTCTTGGCAACATGCCCCTGAGCAGCAAGCTGTCAAGGAGAGCAAGCGCCACAAGATGCTTGTGGGATTTTGTCCGTGTAGTGCTCGTGTCAGTCGCAATGCATCTCAGTCTCACAGACTTCATGACTCAACAATACTCAGCAATGGCCCAATGCCATTCTAGTAAATTAGTAGCCGAGATGCCGGTAAAAGTCAGCTGAGGGTACCACTTGCTTCCTTGACAGCAGCTGATTATGTTATGTGACTTGGTGTTTTCGTGGTTCGTGTTATCATGGTTCGACCCTAGGAGTTTAACATTGCAAACCTCGTTTTGCACTAGGTATTGGCAAAACATCTTCAGAATCTTCAGACCATTCATGATCTACAGTCTCTCAACAGGTGGTCCCAAATAATTTGCTCCAAATGAACGATGCCAGACATGAGAACATGCGAATTTAGCAGATCTACTGTAGTGATGGATAGTGATGGCTTCAAAGGGGGTGTGAAACAGTGTGAAACAGATCGACATTTTGCAAAGGCAACTTGGTCCATGTTTGGCTGCACGCTGTGTTTGTGGTAGTTTTCTATAGCACTAGCCATCACTAGCCGCTATCGTGCAGGAAACGCAGCCAGCGATGCCTCGACCAGAGGTGGGTCGGTCTGTGAAATCATTTGTCAATCTGCATGTATTTTTTGGATTTCTGTTTGTTTTCTTGCCTTTGCCGGACGAGAGAGATGGCATATGCCCGTACTGGTACTGTATCATATTATGCATATTATGCTGTTCCAGAATTGTATTCAAAACACCTTGCCAAATGAAACCAATCAGAACAAATGTGGATGAGCCTATGCGGTCACTTCTTCACCTCCTTCCTGTGCACTCCAACCTTGAATGATGGAGAGTCAAACCCTCCAAAACCCCAAAACCATGCAAGCCTTTCAAAGTGCGTGAAGTAAAGTGTTGAAAAGTTGAAATTATCTCCATGGTTTTGCGTGTCAAGTCACTGTCACTGCCATGTCACTGGCCGATCTAGCAAACGAATTGCCCTTGTTTTAAATGTCAGGCAGAACAAAACGAGCTTCTGGCACAGCTTGAGCAGACGTAGCCTCAGTTTCCTCACATCATCTCACATTTTTCCTTTCAAGTTTCAGACCATAAATCAAATCAGTGCAATTTGAGCCCTCTCATCATTGTGCCGAGGATGAAAAGCCCTGGCTTCTTGGTAGCACTGGTTTTCTCAATTTTGCTCGTGTTGCATCTTGTCGACTCGACTGCCTGCTGTCTTGAACTTGAAGCAAGGGGATTGTGTTGACTTAGTGACAATCCTTGTTGTTCTATGTTGTTCTCAGGAAGCCAAGCTGCCGGTTTGCATTCGGAGGATCGCCGTGATTCTAAGGCTAGTTTGGCTAATTGCTAGTGGATGCTAGTGATATCATCTTGAGAAACTTAGACAACTTGACAAGCACAACTGTTTGACCTGTGGAACTGGCTTGTCAGTAGCTCACTGCAAGTCCGAAAATGGCATTGCTTTTCCCACGGGCGACTTAGCATGTTTCCTTTCACCTCCTTTGATTGCTGCGGCACAGACCTTGGCCCGACCATCATCGGCAACGAGCAAGCGTGGAGGCCAGAGAATGCTGCAGATTGACAGTTCCTGCTACTTGCATGTCACTTTGTGGGGCCTTGATGCAATCTTTGCAAAATGAAGAAAAATGAAGTTTGAAGCAAAATGATGCAAACATGTGGCATGTTGGGTTAAAGTATTGCAGTCTCCACACTTGGATATGCTGGAATGCTCCGAATTGTCAGGGCCTGGTGATGGCAGTCTGCTGGTGCCACCTGCGGGTGAGGCAGCATCACGGTTCGGATCTCAGTTGGAAAGTTTCAAGCAAGAACACATTCAAGACTACTCAAGAGTAGCTAGCAGCTAGCAGATGATATACTGTAACTGATACAGCAGTCGATGCTAGATAAGTGATGATACGTGATAATTGACAGTGAGTATATCAACAACAGTGCAGCTGAAATGGATGTAAAAGGCATGACGCCAGGCTTTGGCAAAACCAAGCTCGTGCCCATATAGCTATAGGTCGCTACAGAGATCTACAGAGTATAGTGGTTTGTTATGACGGGCAAAGCCAAGAGGCCAAGAATGCCTTGGGGGTTCAAGAGCCAAGAGTGCAATCGACCTGATCAAGGTCTGCAAGCCCATCGTCGGCTGGAAGTTCTCCATCTCCAGGTGGGGTGCGAGATTCGCACGTTAAAAGTCTGAGAGTTGGTTCCAATTTTTGTTCAAATTGTACGTACTTTCGTTAATGTAAGGTCTTTAATTTTCCTGAGGAGTGCGTAGAGCTGTGTAACGTGGCATTTGGATGCATTTAGCGTCTTGAATTCTTGGGATAGCAGAACCTGTCGATTGGAAGATAAATCCAGAATTCAACAGAGTACTGTGTTTACTTGGGTGACTGCTAAGCGGCAAGTAGGTTTCATGCTCGTAGCAGTTGTACCATTGCAGCATTTGGCAGCTGTTTATTGCAACCCCTCACGCCTCATGTTTTTCCTTTTCAAGTTCATCCTTGCAACATTTTGTAATGCATGGAGCGCCGGAGGCCATGCTCCTCGCAGGTTGGATCCACTAGTGAGGCAGTGCAAAAGTAGGAATCTGCACCTGTTTGCATGCATTTGAGATAGCGTGTGAATTGCACCAAGTAGATCCAAGTAGAACAAATGAGATCAAATGAGCAAGCAGAGAGAAACGCAAGAGTCTCCTTTTGTTTTCGGTTTCCAAGCGTGCAAGGCCTCGTGGGCCCCCGTTGCCATCTGCTGGACGCTTGCTTTTGGCTTCGCAGCAGGAGAAGTCCTTCGAAAGTCTGAAAGGTCATGCAGCAGAAGTACAATAAAGATCCATGACAAAGGGTGACGCGAAGGTATGCTTAGTTAGATAGTCTTAAAAGATCTAAAAGGAAAAAAGGATAAGAAAAGAGGATACGAAACGAAAGCAAAAGAATTGAGTGAGCAGAAAGCCCCTCGAAGGATGCAGCAGAGTCTGCAAAGACATCGCCACGATCTGGTGTTTAGATCTTCATGGGTATTCCTGACTGTTGACTTTGGGTGATGCAGCGACGCAGGCCGCTTTGTTGTGTTTCCATGTGTTTCCCTGCTTCAAAGCGGACTAGTGTAGCCCCTTGAAGTGCCACAGATTGCATTGGTGTTTCAACATGTTCCACTCAAATCGGTTTGGTCTGTTTTGGACGTGAATGGAACAAAACTCAAGAGTAAGGATGGATAGGAAGGATATGAGAGGTGCAAGAAATAAAGACTCAACGAGACATTTGCAGAGAAAATCGAAGGCTTTGAGTTTGATACGCCAGGGCTACTGCCATCAGGATGTTTGCTCCTGACACTGTGAGCGCAATTCTAGACCCTGTGACACGCGGCTAGATATCTTAGTTGAGCAGGGAGCCAACCACTCTTTGCAACTCATAACTGTGATGTACTTGCTTTATTGCACGTGTGTCGGGTGCATGCTTGGAAAAAGTCTTACAGTAAGAGATTGAGTAAAATATCATTATATTTGCAGTACCGTCGGCTAGAGTAGCTCAGATTAGCAGTATGAGTAGAGACGCAACACTATGCTTTCCATTTTCCTTACAGCCCTGGAGTGCTTCCTGTCGCTACAAGCGCTGGTTGCGAGCAGGTGCTGTTCTTGCACCCTATTTCCATTTGCTGGAAGATGCCATTCTCGGGTCCATGCGACGAGTGCATGCTCGTGGTATGGTGTCAACGGGCCTCCACACGCCCTAGGTGTGTGGAGGTGGAGCTGTCAGCAGCTCAAGCACTCAGGTGCATCAGTTCCCACATGAAGGCAGGATGTAGGCCGAGATGATGAGTCGTTTACCTGCATGGTCATTATTATCAATTCCTGCAGTTTGCCTGCAGTCGCTTCAATTTCAATCATGTTCTGTCATTTCCATCACATGTTGACTCACTTTATGAAAGTGTCAGAGTTTTAATGTTTTCAATATCACATTTCTTGGTGTACCTTCCTGCTTTCACCAGTGTCAGTGCAGTAGCATGCTGCTACAACACCCGTTGTAGCGTTTCAAAGCTACATGCACATGGCTTGAAAGGCGCTTAAGGGGCACCTGTCACTGTACAGCGACAAGGTGCCAAATGTGCCAACCTCGGTTGTGTGGAAGACAAGCCGAGTTTTTTTACGCCGAAAGTGGCTTAGAGCTTTGAGCTTTTTCAAGCCCAGCTGTGAAGGCGACAGGTGCCTCACAGCTCGGCTTAGTGGCTTGGCACGAGCTAAGCTCGTTCCATTTCCACGGGCTGAGTCCAGCCACCCGCGACCAAAAAGCAAGCACTGTGAAGTTGAGGGAATGGATAGCATAGAATAGCATAGAACAGCATGGTTTTCAAAAGTTTTGAATATCTTGACCTTGTCGTACTATGTCGTACTGCACTGCAGTGTTGGGAAGAACTGGAATAGCATGGAAAGGTATGGAATGCAGGAGGCTTCGAAGCCGCTTTGGCTCCGCAGAAGCACCTATGAGACCGCAGGATGAGTGCAGCAAGTTGCAATTATCATCCTGTCACACGTTGCCGCATGCTATAGCAGTACCACCTTGCCTTACAAAATGCCATACAATTGCAGGGCATCAACAGCCTTTTTGCTACACAATGCACAAAAATAGAGGGCCTTGCTCGCCCAGACGCTCCAGATCAGGGCATAAAGGTCATGGCCCATTCTCATCCATCCTGTATTGTTTCTATAGGATGGGCAGAGGTAACACATGAACCATGCCGCATCCTCCTTATGCAGACAAGTCCAGGCCCCAGAAAGCCGGGAAAGCCGGGAAAGCCTTCACAAATGAAGGGATGCAAGAAGAACGTACACATACTACGGTGTCACGCACTGTCACGTACATGTACGTACTATTTCAAAATTTTTGGATGAGGGATGAAAGACTGGTTGCTTCAACTTCCCCAAATCACTTTGTGACCATTGCTGCGAGGGCGTGGCTGTTTGCTGATGCATGGCCTATAGCTTTTGTTCGCTGGTTTGCTTTCACCGTTCCATGTACCAGAATTATGTTGCAGAAGGCGTGCCGTCGCAGCTTCTACTCTGCCGCAAGTCAGTTACATCATATCTACGCTGCAGACAGCGTTGACCGATGTTGACAGTTTGTGGCCAGCATGGTTCATTTGCATCATAGTCATAATCTCTCTTCCCGGAAATTTTTGACTTGTAAGAATTCGGCAAGCTCAGTTCAGGATTCATGATCCACAAAAATCTAAAAGCAAGACATGTATGAATTCGCCCTCCCCGACTGAATAATATTATAGAAAAATTAAAATTCAATGCGTCAAAAGCCTTCACACAAGACACTCTGAAAGCGCCCATGTCCATGCTATTTGCGCTGCTTCGGTGGACCGTTCCTTGGGATTGATGCTGGCCGATGCAGCGTCAGCATAGTTGGAATACTCCAAATGCAGCCCACAGAAGCCAAAGCTGCTCCACCCGCACCAAATGCACAGCCCAAAGCACCCGACACAAAATCCCAAAACGTGCCAGCAAAGCCAGCAGTTGCAAAGCCAAAGGCCCCAAAGCCAGGGCCAGCCACTCCAAAGACACCTGATGCTCCTGCCAGTATTGACCAATCTACAAATGCCTATCCAAAGCCAAAGCCCAAACCAAAAGCAGCCAACCCCACCGACCCCGCCAACACTGCATTGCAACCCCCACCTCCCAAAGAAAAACAGCAGTCAGTGCCGAAGTCTGATCAGGGGCCTCCTAAAGTGCCACCAAAGCAAGGGAAGCAACTGGAGGCCAATCAGCCTACCAAGGCATTCGCCAAGCTACAGCCACCACCTGTCAAGTCAGAAATACTCCAACCACCGAAGAAACAGCCACCAGCCAAATCACCGATCAAGGCAGAACCACCCACAGCTGCTGGCCAGCCAGCAAAGGCCGCGCCTAAGCTGCCAATTAAGGCCGAGGGGCAGAGTTTGCCAACCAATCCGCCCAAAGCCATTCCGAAGATGCAAGCAGCTGGGGGAACTGTTCCGGTCAAGCCAATCCAAAAAGCACCCAGCAAAGCCAACTCTGGTGAGGAGCAGGTGCCGCCGAAAAGCGGAGCTACCAATGTGGGCCAGCCAATGGCAAAGCCCAAAAGTGACCAGCCCATGCTTCCTGCTAAGGCTAAAGCCAAAGGCCTTCAACCTCCCAAAGCCAAAGCGAAGTCTTTGCCCGAGGAACGCCAGGCCGAAGAATTGAAACAGTCAGAATCATTGCCACCTAAAGCTTCCACTGAAGATTTACCGCAAAGCCATCTCGGAACGCCTGAGAAGTTGAAGACAGATCTACATATTGAGACTGCTCAAGGCCAGAAGGAAAAGGTAGTAGATGGCATAGATGACTATGAGGCCTCCAACCACGAAAAGCAGGTGATGGAGCAAATAGACCTCGATTTGCCACGAACCTTTCCGCACGTCCGAGAGGTGGACATCCAACGGGCAAGTATCCGATACGTGCTTCTGAACTATAGCAGATCCAATCCGCACATTGGGTACTGTCAGGGCATGAGCTTCCCTGCGGCAGTGCTTTGTGCCAATTTATCTCAGTCAGCTGCCAACACTCGGTTTCAGTCTTGTTTGGAAAAGGTCCGAGAGCTTTGGCTTCCAGGATTCCACATTTTTGAGACTGTCAAGCAGGCATTTGATGCGCTTCTGGAGCATCAGTCACAAACGCTGGCACGATCCTTTCAAGCGCAGGATGTCATTTTAGATGTGTTTTTACTGGATGCATGGTTGACAATGTTCGCACGATGGCTTCCGTTCCAAATGTTGCAACGTGTGCTGGATTTTGTCGAGTCTCAAGGCTTTTCTGGAGTGCTGTCTTTGACAGTGGCAGTGGTTAACTACCATCGCGATTCGATTGTAGGAGTCGAGAAGTCCGATGCATTGCTAGAGCTCTGGAAGTGTTTGCAATGGGATGCCTCTCAAGCTCCTTTGGAGGAGTTGCTAGAAGTTGCGAGAGGCCGGCCTTTCACAAAACACCACTATTTTGATCTATTTTGTTGAACATGCAGAGTGGAAACTTAGTAGGTCAGTTGGTACCTACATGTGTATTAGACGCATTTGGGTCACAGCTATGTGTGCCACAACCATTATCGGATCCGGATCCATGTGTCAATTGATGTAAATTGGCTTGCCGCATGCGCCTTGCACTTACCAGACACCAGATGCGTTAACCTTTTCATATCTTTTCTAAAGCGTATAGCACAGTGTGCCAGGGGAAATTGTGCAAAGTCTGACTGCTTAATACTGCTGCAGCATTGCAGGAATGCTTCCCAAAGCAAAGGAGCTGCTGGCAGAGCAGTGTACCATGCCACGCGCTGTGAAGGATGTTGTTGGATTGGCATTTGAAAGACGAGGCTCTTCCTGGAATATGTTTGCCCCAAACTCCCACTCATTTGCAAGAACAACACCCAGCCCGACTTGTTTGATTTTGATTGATCATTTTTGGCCATTTGTGTCAGCCGAATTTCATTCATTTGCACAACTGCACTTCAGGCACGTTGGCACATATTTGCACCACTCACCTAGCCATGCATCGTTACTTGTCGCAAGCACTTTTGCGCCGTCAGGCCCACAGATCCTCCATGCGGATACAGGTACAGACATCTTGGATCTTTTATCGCAGGAATCTTGGGAACGATGGAAGGCACAAGCAGAAAGATTTCGAAAAGCGACCCCTGCTGACTCTGAGAAGTTTGAGAAGGACACCAAGGATACAAAGAATGGAAGTCACAGCAGCAAGAGCAGCTTCTTAAGCATCTTTCGATGTGGCCGCTCCCGCATCCTGGCATACTAGATCCCAAGATGTTTTCAAGTTTTCAACTAGATTCTGCATTTTTTTCAGTGTCAGGGGTTTTTTAAATGGGGGAGGTATTTTTTTGGGGATTTTNACCACAAAAACACCACCATAAAAACACCACCCCAAAAACACCACCACCAAAACACCACCACAAAAACACAAAAACACCACCACACCACCACAAAAACACCACCCGTGAGCTGGAAAGAAAGCAGGCACAAAGCCCACAGACAAAAAAAAAAAATGCCCAAAAAAAAAAGAAAAAAATTCCCAAAACAAGTCCGCACCCTTTTTAAATCTAGGGAGAAACTTCAGAAACCCGACTTCAACAAAGACTATTCCTTTACTCAACTCACTACGGTCTGGAGTTCAGATACCGAGCAGTTGTGCATTGCAAGGAGCTGACTCAGATGAAGTCCTGACGAAACCCACGACGGAAATGGACAAGGAATGACGACAATACTTGGTCGCAGTGAGCTTTGCACAGTGCGGATCGGTGCAACGCACCAGAGCCAGCTGGAGAAGAATCACCAGTAGATGAATTCATGACACATGGTATAACTCTCTCAATATAGTCTGCCTCTTTACAACAGCTTTTGGATCAATTCCCCCCGTCTCCAAAACCAAGCGTTTCAAATCGTTTCAAGATGTTTCAAGGCATAACTAAGGGTTTTGCTGAACATACCGGATGCAAATATCATTCCAGATAGAACAAGAAACTTAGCCCAGATTTTCCTGGCTATATTGTAATTCATTTCTATTTGGTAGAATCTATACATCGAATACCTGCTGAAAATGAATTATGGGGATATTTTTGGATGAACTTTTTTGAACTATACATCATTTCCAATGCAGAAGATATCCTAGATGGAAACGTTGGGACCTATAAATTCCCGAATTGAAAGTAACGTTTGCAGATAAACTTTTCTATGTGATGTTGAATGACTTAATGTTACCTATCTATATAATTCATTTCAATCCCAATGCACAATATATAATCAAAGGGGCACTAAATGTTAGTCATTAATGATTATTTGTAATTTTGATATAATAATGCTTTAATATGAGCCCACCATATTACATCCATAATATCATAATATATTCTTTTAATGTATGCTCATGCAGTGTAGGGAAGACTGTCAGTGGACAGTCTGACCATGCAGCATGGCGGCCTCTAACATCCTCACCCAAAAAGGTGATTTAGGTAATGCATGGTAATGCCCCCGGGAACAAGAACAGGCCTGTGACTTTATTTGATTGTGACGTCATGCGCTAGCAGCTGCTCTGTTGTCAAGCCCTCCTGTTTGTTGCAGGATCCATCAAATTCCCTCCTTGCCGGCTTGTAATACAAGCTCTTGTTTCACTACACCCGGGTTTGCAGGAATATGTACAGCAGTTTGGCTTTGACACTGGTTTGCAAGGCACACTGGCGCAGCACCTTTCTTTATCACACTAAACTGCGAAGGAACTCGATGAAACCATCCTCAGGCGACCTAAATGAAAGATATATAGACCAAGAAACCTCTATGGGTGACGCATATAGGTGCCGCCGAGAGGTTCTGCTCCAAATTTTTGATAGAACTGCTGTGCAATGCTTGCCTGAAACCAAGCTCCTAGAAGGAGCCGTTAATGCTTTGCTTATGGCCACTTCGAAAAGCATGTGCGGCTGGGGGT
This sequence comes from Breviolum minutum Mf 1.05b.01, assembly GCA_000507305.1. Taxonomy (NCBI): domain Eukaryota; class Dinophyceae; order Suessiales; family Symbiodiniaceae; genus Breviolum; species Breviolum minutum. The sequence continues at coordinate 17,984 of DF239540.1, forward strand.
CTCCTTGGAATTTCCAGCAATACACTGTTTGGCTTGTTCCGGCTGGGCCCAACCCCACCTCCAAAGCTTTGGCTGTCCGCCTTTCCTTGGAACATGTGAGGTTGCAGCCGGTCTTTGTCAAGGAGCTGACCGATTTGCTATGATTTGAGGGTCTGGCAATGTCAACTAGTATTGGATATAGACTTGGATGATATTGATTCTCCAGCAATCATGCTCCATGTCAGCCAGCGGACTGACAACAATGAAACGTATTGAGTCCAAGGCCCTGAGTGACTTAGCAAAAGGTTAGAAATTCAAAACAACAATTCGGGTGCAGCTGCACAGTCAACGAAAGATGTTAGTTGCAAGGATGCTTCCCTGGAGTATTTGCACGAGCAGCTCACAGGCATCCGCTATATAGACAATTTGAACATGACTAGGTCAGAGATCAAAGACTGGGTTTGTTGTTGGCGGTTGTACTGCGCAAATCTTGCTCGGCTGTTGAAGGTGGCAGGCGGCACTTCCCCTCGAACGAACCTAGGCAGGATCATGCACAGAAGGTCACCTTGTCAGAGGTCACCACAGAGATCTTCTAGCAGTTGCAGTGTTACAGTAGTTGGCTTGGTTGAGAAAGTTGAGAAAGATCATCTTACATACAACAACAATAACATATTATACTCTACATCTATATGTACAGTAAATATTATATAAATTTCATACCAGGCACTCCTCCAAAGTTTTGATGAAGCAGGAGCTGCCCAGTGACTGCGAGATATTTTTGCAAAGATCCGTACCGGCAAATGCATGCAAAAGGTCTAGTCCCTTACACCGCCTATATAGATATACCAATGATGTTTGAATGTGTTTCATGTCTGTCTCTGTACAGCATGGGATTTTTTTTATGATAGTCACAACATTGCTATGCTTCCTTCAGAGTTCACCTTGCCCCCAGGCATCGTGAAGCTGTCATGCAGCGAGATGAGACCCCGAACAGGCACAGACCGCAAAAACCCAACATGCCATCAGCAAGAGACGTCGGATATTATTGCAACAGAGGATCAATTCCATGTAATAACCATGTATTGACCATTGTTAAATTAAGTATAGGAAAGGCAGCACTTTTGAGCCTGAAACAATAGGAAGTTTTGGAGATGTGTGGACGCACAATCCCTTTAGTGGTGCTGACGAAAGGGATCAGGACATGGAACATGTGCCAATTTCTGGAGCTGGAGTGAATGTGCCCTTTGTGCATTTTTTGCGCCTTCGTCGCGTGACGTCGCACACTGGCCTTTGCAATCGCAAAGCCGTGCGACCGCTCAATGGTGCTGTGTTGGCGGCAGAAACTGGCTGCCCAATGAAATGTCTCCAGCTCTGGTGTGGCCCATGGGGGCTAGACTGGTAGATACTGGTGGTACCTAGTAGGTACTGGATCCTGCGTTTGCCGCATCTCAGGTATACTCACAGGACTCACAGTGTTCAACCTGATGGAAGATATGGGAGTAGTGCTGATACCCATTTTGCCTGGGTCTCAGAGAATCTGATTTGCTAAAAGATTTGCTTCCAGCTTAAGATTACTGTGAGCATTTGGCAGCCCTGCAAGCACTTTGAGCATCTTACATCATCTTACACGTGAAAAGGAGTTCAGATGATCTTCTACCGCCAGCAGGTTCCGATGCGACACAGCCTGAAATCTTCTGAAAGGTTCCGGACGATTCCTGGTGCAGCAGCCCTGATCTTAGCAATTTGCAGCATACATAGCAGTTTGCTTGGAACCAGGAAATTGTTCAGATAGTAAAGTTTGTTGATGTTTTTAGAGTCTATGCATATGGTTCTTCATAGTCAACCTAAAAACTTTGCACTTAAACACTCAAAATGTGAAGTCTTTGGGCTGAAAGATCCAAAAACAAGGAACTCAAGGGCCGATAGTGGATTGGATACAGATCCGCACGGCAAACCCAACATTTATGTGAAGTCTTGGGTCAAGTAGATTTAGAATGATTTAGTTTTACAGAAGGCAAATGAGGACAGGTGAAGACCATAAGGTAGCATAGACCCAGGGCAAAAGGATTACTGTAATTTTCCAAGGACGGCTGCAGCTTTCCACCAAGCAATATATTTGGCACTAATCATAGTGACTTAAGAACTTAAGAATAGGACGTAGGGGACGTGGTGTGCTTGCGCCCCATGGAGTGCCATGAAGAGGGCCGGACGCCCGAAGCTTTCCTTTGATGAGTCGTCCGATGAAGAAGGAGGTGCCTTTTCCCCTTGTCCTTGCAGCAATAGACGCAGAAATTGAGAGCCAAGCAAAGTCCGTACCATTGTATCATGCATCTATGCCGTAGATCTCTGTATCAGTAGAACCGGATGAGCCGGTGCAAAAGTTTCATGGGTAAAGTGCTTATCAGACTTATTATTTGAGGAAAGAAGTTGAGCAAATCGCTAAAACGTTCAAACAGAATCCTTTATGTGAATGGGAACTTTATGTAATGTTGTTGGTAGTTTGCAGGTGTGCTGGAAAACGGTAAGCGCCGCCAGCACCAGTAGCAGATATGCACTGACAGCAGCACCATTTTATAGCCCCACCGCCAGAAGAAGAAACTCCATTGCCAGCAGCATGGTCAGAAGCACCACCAAAGGCAGCAGCAGCAACAGCAAAATGAGTCTTGGACATACAAACCAAAACGATAACAGAACGATAACAAAAACGATAAAGTTGTGGTTAGCCAAGCCCCAGGTGCAGACACGTCTCCGCCAGCATCAAATACAGTGCGCTAAGTTACTAACTTTTGTCAAATCCTGACTGCCCATGCCTAGCGCAATAAATAGCGATGTTCCACTTGGAAAAAGATCTTGCAGCTAGCACGTGCTTAGTGATGGTCAAACAACAAATGTCACATTGGATTTCAGTCATTTGCATTTTCCCTCTGGTCGATTCATTGCATGATGTCATATACATGGTTGTTCCTTTGTAAAGCGACGAAGGTTGACCCTTTTTGCTACTATGTATTTGAAACCCTTGCAAAACGATAAAGGATCAATTTCTTGTAAAACGATTAAGAGTTAAAAAACCGGTATCAAAACGATAACATTCATAAATTTTCATAAAGTTTCCACTTTTGGTGAAGGGAATTTTGACGCTAGCTCAGTTGCCTACATACTATAGTGTTGAAAACGCAGCAACAAGAACAAGAACAACAACAACAACAACAACAACAACGGCAACAACAACAGCAACAGCAACAACCACGGCGATGACAACGACGCCGACCACAACAACAATGACGACAAAAACAACAATGACGACAACAACAACAACAACAACCACAACCACAACCGCAACGACAAAGACAATGACAATGACAATGACAACGACAACGACAATGACAATGACAACAACGACAACGATGACGATGACGGGGACCAACCACAACGCGTCGACGACGACGACGACCACCACCACCACCACCGCAGAAATTTACTCTTCTCTACTCTTCTCTACTCTTCTCTACTCTTCTTTGTTGTACTCTACCTCATTCTATACCATTCTGCTTTACTATTGTTGACTCTACTCCATTCTAATTTAATTACATTTCACTACTAGCTATAATACTGTCGTCTTTGCTACGCTACCCTGCGCTGCTCTACTCTTCCCTTTTTACAAATCTCAAAATCTCCGTAGACCTTTCAGCCTTTCAATGCTGGCTGTGGACTTTCACAGCGGCATTGCACTCGGGCTGGGCTGTCCTGAAAGAAACCAGTCCTTCAGAGCTGGCAGCTGGCGCCCTGTCCCGCGTGTCCTTTTGTCTCACAGGGTCACTGCTCAAAAAGCTGTGGAGAGATACACGTTTGCTTTTCCAGAACCCTTTGTCGTATGTTGACATCGGAAATTTCTCAAGTAAACTTCTAATATTCTATATTCTGTCCTTGTCATGTCCTTGTCAAACTCAGCAGTGTTTTGGTTGCCTAGCAACCCTCATAAGCTGACACAAAACTCACTAGATGTTTTGTTGTTTCTGTATGTGTTGTGTACAGCATGTATGCTGTATTGAGTATATATGGTTTGTCAGGTTAAATCTCTGTAAATCAATATGCGGTATTGCAGCAGTTGGCAGTTGTAGTATGGCTAATGGCTATTAGTAGGTTACTGAGTGCAGCATTGCAGTTGTGTCTTGTGGTATTGCTTTAGGCATTTCAGTCTTGTAGTGGTGAAATACCTCCTACTCTTGGTAGTCCTTTGATAGTCCCTGTGGTCTTCTTTTCCACTCACTATAAGAATGCGTGTAGTGAATTGTTTTTCTCTCTGCTCAACTCCCTCGCCGTGTATTATTTGTTTTTTTAATGAGGGACATTTGTTTCTCGGTTCCAAAGCATCAAGGGTGCCTGATTGATCATCACCAATCAACGAGCTCACCAAATTACAAATAAGATATCTACTGCCTGGCATTTGCCCCAGATCCCTGAAGACATCCCAATATATTTCTTTCAACTGCTTCCACATTGAATCTCTCCCGGGTATGCAGCTATACTGACTATACATGTATGTTTCAGAAATTCTTGCATTCCGATAGTTTTTGCGTTGTGTGCTCAATGTTTAATTTGGGTTTGCCCACATTCTGTTCGGGCTTTCGGTTCGATGATTTTGATTTGCGTTGAAGGTGAGGCAAAACCAAAGCTCCCGCGAATTCAGCGAGGCGTTCCAAAGCTGCCAGAAAGCAAGCAGGCGCCACAAGAGTCCCACGAGCCATGTTTTGATGTTTGATATTTTTTTCTTTTGTTTTTCATTGAATTGAAAAAGTCAGTTCTATGATTGTTTACATCTGCAGGTAGAAGCTGACAAGGCAGCAGTTCCAGAAGCGCAAAGCTTGGCACAGGCGTGGTTTGTCATGCCGTGGTTTGATCAGCACTTCAACTAAATGTGCAAAATACATGTTAAATATAATATGTGTGTATATGCGTTTCGTATATAGTGATATATATATATATATTATATTATATAAATGTTATTTTACATATATCATATGACCTGAGCAGCATGAATGATAAGCAGGTCATAGACACACGCGGAAGCAGATGTGATAGAGACAGAGAGGGAGAGTATATACAAGAGAAAACGTATATTACATATATACCTTCTTTTTCATTGGTTTCACTTGCAAGCAGCACTTAACGTGAAGCTGTAGCCTGAACTTTGCTAAGTTTGAACTCGCCGGGCTTGGTGTGTTTTTTTTTTTTTTTCCGGCCTCATGGGGGTCCTACTGGGGGCCCGAGTCAAGCGTGCCTGCTTTAGTGCTTTGTGTAGCCTTTTCCTGTAGTCCTCAGTGGGCAAGCCTTTGGGGGACCTTTGCACAGCCACAAGTCTCTTCCTTACTCTTCTTGTGCCTCACCCTTTGGGAGCATACTCTTAGAAGGAAGGAGTTTGGAATCCTGTTTGGCTATCTCGGGCAGGTTCTGCCTTACTTGTACTGTACTCATTGCTGCAATGAAATGTGATAAACCAATCAACTACTGTAATCTCAAGACTTGTCCGACGTTCCGTGCGATCACGCAGGGGCCCGGACTGACTAAGACTCAGCAAGAGCAGTGAAAGCAATTACCTAGAAAGTCTGAACGGGCCAGCGTCCAATCTACATCATTCCTTTTGTACAATATGCATTCAGACAATTCACTTTTTCAGTGGACCTTTTGGAAATCCAGGTAGCTGCTTTGCGAGCAGCTCTGGGCCTTGGTCGGGCCAAACAGGAAGAAAAGAACCTTGGTCGGCCAAGGAAGACTCCACGAGCTTCTGCGTTGGTGGGGATGTGTTCGGGCTTACTCACAAACAGTCAATTGTTTCAAGAGGTTGTAAGCCGGATGCGCATGCCACACATCATTTAGCTGGCATAAGTGGGGGAGTAAGCAAGGATGGAGGATGCGCAGGCAGGGGTAAGGCCATGAGCAGTCGACCTTACTTGCTGAGTAGCTGGATTGGTAGTATATTGATATGATCCCAAATTCGAGCCAGCGACAGTGAACTAAGGCCATTAGATTCGGAGAATCTTGCTTCCCAACCGGCAAAGTTGTTCTGGCCTTAAATTCAGAATTCAAACCATCACTGAGGTCTCAAAGTCACACTGCCGTTAAACTACCTGGCTTGACAGATTTTGATGGATTTGTGGGATTGGATTCCCTCAGGCCAGCGAGCATGCGTGATATCCAAACCTTTTCTGCATCTTGGAATGATTTTTGCCATTTGATGTACATGTCAAGGCTTCCTGTGCAGCGTTGTGTAAAAACTGTCTGGATACTTAGGAGTTTCTTCGGCTAAGTCCTGCAATTCAAGAAGCGTCAATGAAGATGTCTGCCGATGAACCTCGGCTCAGGGCAAATTCCAAAGATATCCAAAGATCAATTACATCATATTACGTCACTAATCCATACTTCATACATCGATCTTGATACCAATGTCACGTGTGTATACTGTCGGTATACAGTCTGCATACATGTTTTATACTTTTGAGTACACTTTTGTTGATTGCTTTGTTTGTGTTTGAAATGTATTTCAAGCAAAGTCCATAATAGGATCCTATAGCATGGTCCTATAGGCAAATCAATAAACACTCGATAAGAGCATCAGCAATGGAGTTCAATATGTGCTGCCCGATCACTATCGGATGATGTCCACATGTCGGCAGTTTCATTGCTCGATTGCCTGCAACAGATTGCATCAAATTGCGCAATGCTTGTCAGTATTACTGAATTTTTACGTGCATTTGTCCAGCATTTGCATGCATTAAACTGCATTAGCCCCAAGGAGCTGACAGCCTTGTGCGAGACTGCAGCGGCTTAATAGCAATGGTCAAGCCACATTCCTCTCAACCCCTGGACCCTAACGGCGCTCTGCCCAATATTGTTGCTGACTAGGGAATTGGGAATTCGTAAGGCACCATATTCATGGAATTCTACAAATGTACATCAGATATGAGACTCGAAGGCCTGTGCACCATATGTAGTAGTGACCTACAGGAACGTTCCTCTCAGCTGCCCATATACTCATGCCGTTCACTATAGTGATTTTTCCGTAGGACTACACAGTGGGGGCGCATCCTCCCGCGGCATTTGCATAAAACTGCCATAAAACTGCCATAAAACTGCCATTTTTTTTCTTTCAGAATGCTGGTGCAGCATTTGTGAGTCATAGTATCAGGCACGCTTGAAGTTCTTTGATGGCGAACTCTTTGAAGCTGTCTTTGTGCACATTAGGTGCCGCATGGTCGCGGTGAAAAAGAGCCTGTAGCCGCTGTAATCCAGTTCAACGTGTAAAGGATGTAAAGTAAAGAAATGCATGTCACTAAGATCTTTATAGTGAATGAATTGCCACCATATGACCATATGTTCTTATAATTTGCGTATGAATCTGAGACTCCCCCTCTATCATCGATCAGGATGAACGCAGCTGGCATTCATACTGTACTACAGTTGCATTCCACTGAGAATATCAATTGGCAGGTGTCGTATCCGATGGGGCCAGTTTGATATTCATCAAGTCACCGCAGTCGCGCAGCACCTCGTGGCTTTTTGGCCGCCACATGCAAAAAGTTGTCAGTGATGGTTAAGTTTAGTAGGCAATTATGTGTGTGTGCACCTTACCTAGCAAGAAATTTGCATACAATTTTTCACATCGCAGGGAATTCCCAAGCACTCCAACATTTTCCCCGACATTTTCCGACATTGTGATTTTACCTCAGGATCTAAATGCCACAGATCGGGAAGTATTTCGAGATGCTGCTCAGATGCATGCAAGGATTCATGCAGATTGTTTGCATAGGTTTGCACCCACCATTACTACCAGGTGATGCCAGGTGCTATCATTGAGATACAGGATGCTATTTGTACATTCATACTTTCGTATAATAGTTCTGAGTCAACACATTTAACATCATTTAACTATACTTGTGGCTGCTTGATTTTGTGGCTTTGTTCCGGGGACCATCTCTGCTTACAGCAGTCCATTACAGGATATTAATTAGGAGAGAGATACTATATAGTGATCTATAGTGTGATTTGCTTCCAAGCTTTGTTTCGCTTCAAGTATGTTGTGTGTATTGTTCGTTGTTTGCTTGTCAAGTCTCGACATATTTGGACATGTGCGTGGCTGTGCAGATGACTCAATGGCTGCAGCATCGTATTGCAAGCATGTCGAAGGTGCGGGACAGTCCTGTTTGTTCAAACTTGTCAATGATGCAAGTTCTTCGGGTCTTGGGGTATGGAAAAGCTATACACATGATCTAACGAAGTTTAGTTGGAAAACATCCGATACACGAACTTTTGTTCACCCAGAACATACAGTAGCTGAGGGTAGAGCAGCTGAGAGTAGAGTAGCTGAGAGGAGTAGTATCCTACTTTGTCCAGCTTTACAGCAAGTAGCAGCAGCATTAGCCAGTACCAGCCAGTCGCACTAGCAGTGGCCACTAGCCAGTAGCAGCAGTGGCAGAATGATCAAGTATGTTTGCTGCTTTTTGTGGAACCTGGTGAACCCTGATCCATGGTGGTCTTCCTTTGCAGAGATGGAGTTGGGAATTTGCATGTGTGCATTTCTATTCAAGTCGGGCATTTGGCATGCATCTTGTTAGAGGGGGACTCTTTCTCGAAATAAAATCATGCAATGACAAATAGTGATAAATAAGAATGTCAATAGTATGGACTTTGTAATTGTGTCGCTTTAGGCTGACATGATTCAAGGCACACTCTGCAAATCCTCCGGATGCATTGACATTCCATTCATGACTCAAGACATTGCGATGACTAAATCTCAACCGCTTTGTTTCCCAAATCGCTTCTCACTTTGGCTTGCTGTTTGCACATTCAGTGCATGTCAAGACAGTGAAACAGAGCGGACTGAACTCATACAGTCCTAAAGCCATTTGCATCAGAACCCCCTTCGTTTTCTTGAGGCACAGCGGCTGCAATGGCTTAAGCTCCTTGCAGCTGCCGGGATTCGAAACGACGAGGACTGCGTGACACGCAGTGTTGCAGCATGTTGCAGTCGCATTTTGATCATTTCTCCCTTTTTTCTCGGGAGATCAACGTAGTCCAACTGCAGAGCCTCCTGCATAATTTCAGTCATCTTTGAGTTTTAAGATGAACACTTTTGCCAGGAGGAGGATTTCGAGGAAAAGCTTCGCGCCTTTGACGAAGAGACCCCAACACCGCCAGGCAGTCAGACGCTCTCGACTGGAATGTGTCATATGTTATGTCATTTCAGTATGCCAAAGGCAAGCCTGCAATGAAATGAAAAGAAATGAAATCTATTTACAAATTTTACAAGCCGCAACACTAGTTTGCACCATATTGCACGGCTTGGTTTTTCCAGCCTCCACCACTGGAATCCTCCAGTGATTCAATGATCACCACAGTGCCTTGACATGCCTCGACGGCCTCACGGATGCAGCCGCGTCTCTCATTGTCTCGCAGGATGACTTAACTTCCCACTGGAAGTTGTCCATACATCCACCTGTGACTTTGGAACCCTGCAAAGATTTGAGTGGTGTTTGCTCAGCTGGAAAAAGGGACAGGTGGCGGTTGAATGCGGCTGGCTTGCCTTTAGGGACATGCAGAGAATGATCAGAATTGAGGTGTTTTTTTTTGACATTGGAACCATTGGAGACCTAGTACCTCGCTTTACACCATCATGCACTATAGTCTACTGTAGCTAAGTGCAAACGTGTCAAACCAAAAGTATTCAAAAGTACCAGTCAGTATGAATGGCTGATTTGGCATGTTACCACCTTAATGTCGTGGAGGATCGCAGGATGAGAGGTTTTGACTCGTGACATGTTTCGATCATCCGAACTCCTCGTCTCCATGTCTCCAAGGCACCTGGTGCTCTTACTGGGCGAGCTGCCAAGTCTCCAACAAGGACCGTGACTAAGCGACAGCACGGCAGGACAACGCGATATGTATGCGTACATGTAAAGCGATGTATGTATGTACGTATGTATGTATGTATGTATGTATGTATGTATGTATGTATGTATGTATNTCGCACTGGTAGCGGAGCTGCCTGACGGAGAGGCAGGTTCGTTGCTGGTGCGTTGCTGACAGGCGCCATGGCCAGTGATTTAGGGAAAGCCACTTTCTATCGAGATGATGAGATTGTGGTAGATCGTGATGGAATCCCACACTACACTGGAGCTGAAGCTGGATTGATGAAAGACTATAGGAGGCGAGTGCTTTTCACCTACAGCAACTTAGAAGGTGAGGGCAAGGATGAGGCTGAAGAAGTTCAGGAAGATAGCCACACAAAGAATTCACCACCAGTTTCACAACAAGTACCTCAGCCTGAGGAGCAGCCACAGCAGTGGCAAGAAGAGGGCAGCATGGCTCTCATTGATACTGCGTGCACAGCTTGCATGCACTCGAGGAGTTGGAGAGAGCAGTACCAACCCACTTTACCAGAAGGCCTTGAGTGCAGCCCCACGCCATACAGGAAGCTGTTCCACTTTGCCAATGGAGCTTCAACAGAGGATCAGGTTCCAGTTTGGAGGATCCCCATCTTTCTGAAGGGATATCGAGGAGAAGTCTTTTCAGCTGAAGTTCCTTCTGGTCACACCCCTCTACTACTGTCTATTTCGTCCATGGCAGCTTTGGACATGGTGATACACGTCAAGGATCAGAAGGTTTTTGTCAACAGCCTCAACATCGAGATGACCCTCTTCACCACGAAGACACGTCACCTGGCCATCTGGGTAGCATATGATCCTCAGGTGGGCATCTATGACGCCTTGAATCCCAAGAAGGAGCAGCCGAAGATCATCTCAGAGAGAGAGGACCTGATGGTGTACTACCAAGAGGAAGGTGGTTACCAAGTGTTAGAAGGGATGGCGTTCAAGGAGGTTGAGGATTTTGGACGAAGATCACCAGCCAAGAAGCCATCACTCGGTGAGAGAGGAGTGAGGACGACAGACAAGAGGAGTGAGATCAGTCTGAGGAGAGAGGCAGAGTTGAGTGAGGCAGCTTCACATGTGCAACAGCAAGATAAGAGGATGTGGTCAGCTCTACAGAGAGGATTCACTATGGCAGAGCAATGGGCAACCGATGGCTTTCAGAGCACAGTCGTCTTCGAGCCTTTTGCAGGCAGCTTCAGATTGACTCAGACAGCGTCTAGCATCTTTGGTTGGACAAATTCCCAGCCGATGGATTTGCTGGATGGCTATGACCTTCTCACCTCGCATGGTGAGCAACTTGTCTTCAACACCTTGGAGCAGCACGACCCCTACCTGACAGTCGTGGCCTTTGATTGTCGGATCTGGACCTTGATGACCAACATGAACCAAGGAGTGGACTGGCAGAGACTGTGGGGAGGCTCACGTTGAGGAGAGTCAAGAAGATCTGTTTGCATATAGAGCCAGCCGAGGGCGGTTCTACCTAGTCGAGAACCCAGCAGGATCAGCAGCCTGGGTGTTTGATGGTCTTTTGAGGAGCCTGTTAGAAGAAGGAGATGGCAAATATGTGGTGGCAGATCAATGTGCTTACGGGCTTCGAGACCGCGACAGCCAGAGGCCCATCAAGAAGCCGACAGGATTTTTGTCCAATAACGAGCACGTCCTGAACCGACTTGGGAAGAAGTGCACTTGCAGCTTTGGGGCTCACCAGCAGTTGCTTGGCGGGAACTCGGGAGGAGCGAGATCGCGTCAAGCAGCCGCTTACCCAAAACAGCTGTGCGTGGCCATCTGCAAAGGCATCCTGGAGAGCATGAGGTCAGAGTACGCGATGTCTATGGCCTGGAGAGAAGAAGCTTTTCCAGCCCATGAGGAGGATGGAGTTGAGGAGCTTCATGAGGAGATGGTTCCAGGAGGCCCGGCAGATGAGGATGTGGACATGGAGGCAGTCGACCGATGGGAGATGTCTGACGGGTATCTTAGTCGGTACCACTTGGTTCCAAGGAGAAGGTTGCTTCGGCCCACAGGCTATATGGACATGCCCGTGGAGATCAGCCAGCTTTCCCACCGGCGAATCACCAAGAAGTTGATGCCAGATGGCAACATCAAAGTGCTGGAGGATGACTTGGCATAAGAAGGCAGCAGACACTACAGAGGACGCAGAGGATTGGACAGGAGAGACCATCTTTCCTTTGAAGACAGAGGCGGAGATTGAGACTGCTAGAAGGAGCGAGAAGGACCAGCAGGTGGCAGAGGAGTCAAAGAAGGACCGCACCCTGTTGAGGAGAAGAGCTCGCACTCGACAACTTCAACGTGGTTTTTGGTCTGAGGTTCAAGATGAGGAGACAGTCAGCTTGATGTTGAGGAGCTTAGAAGACTATGAGGAGACAGGGTCTAGAGATTGGCAGTCTGTGGATGTCGCAGCTGCACTGGGCTCTGAATGGTTAGCTCTGGAATCGTCCAAGGTGGATGTCAACCTCATCTTGGTCTCAGCGAAGGCCAAGAGAATGAGAAAGCCGCAACCCTACTTTGGTCCTTTGGAGGCGCCGCTGAGGAAGACGCTTCTTTTGCTGCCAGATGACAAGGTGTTGTCAACTGACTGGGAAGAGTGGGGAAGGATGGCACCGTCGTCACAGATTAGACCTTTGACGGCACCAAGTCGACGTTTGTGCGTGTCCCTCTTTGGCAAGTTTCCGGGAGAAGATCACCAAGCTGACCAACCCGAGTTTGACCGGTTTCAAGCAGAGGAGCAAACCCGGGAGGCCAGATGGCAGAACCTTCCACGAGAGTTGAAGCTAGCCATCAAGAGGATACACATAAACCTCGGACACGCCAGTGTACCAGCGATGTTGAAGGCCTTGAGGATCAGCAGAGCATCAGAAACTGCGATCAAGGCTGTTAGACTTTTCCGATGTCCAGATTGCCCCCGTCTACAAGAGCCGAAGTTACCACGGCCGAGCAAACTTCCAGTTGCAGAGGACTTCAACGTGCAACTGGGACTTGATGTGCTGGAGGTGAAGGACGCCGACAACAAGTCTTGGAGTTTTCTCAACATTCTTTGCCAAGGAACGACCTACCAGATCTGCACTCTGTTAGGGGAGACACACAAGAACCCAACAGGAAGGCAGGTCGTAGAAGCTTTCACTTCAGGTTGGTTGCAGTGGGCAGGATTCCCAGAGAGAGGAGTCATGACCGACAGAGCCAAGCCGTTCTTGAGAGATGTAGCACAAGAAGTAGCAGATCATGGTTGCTTCTTCGACACCGCAGCGAAGGCAGCGCCATGGCAGATAGGCGCAGTTGAGCGTCACGGTGGCATCTGGAAGGGGATGTTCAAGAAGGTGGCGTATGCAGAGCAGATCAACACCAGAGAAGGAGTTCTGCTGACAGCTGCCGCGTGCAATCAGGCCAAGAACAGTCTTTCAAGGAAGCATGGCTTTGCTCCAACGCAGCTGGTGCTGGGCAAGGACATCCGGCTTCCAGCTGATTTGGTCGATGAGCAGGAGGTGCATCGGATTGGTGCACAAGCCTTGGCAGACAATCCAGAGACCCGTTTCTACAAGAAGCACCAACTGAGGATGAAGGCAAGAGAGGCTTTTGTGCAGTCAGCGAATTCAGAAGCCATTCGCAGAGCAGAGCTTCGACAGGTGAGGCCATGGAGAGGCCCTTTCTACCCCGGGATGTATGTCTTCTACTGGGATGGAGCCAGTGCACAAATCCCAGGGCCTTCATGCTGGAGAGGAGTGGCGAGAGTTATCGGTAAGGAAGGCTCTCACACAGTTTGGATTAGTCATCGAGGACTTTTGTTGGCAGTATCGCCCGAGCATTTGGCCAGAGCCTTTGATGAGGAGGTGAGGCAATGGGCAACTGTGGGTCAGGAGTCACCGAAGCCACCAGATGAGTGGCCGCAAGAGGCCGAAAGTGATGAGCAGAAGGATGAGACAGAGAGAAGGACAGAGGATGTTAGAGAAGAGGAGCAAGAAGCCGAGGAGATTTTGCCTTTGGAGGAGCCAAGGGCAAATGATGGTGTTGAGGATTTGTCATCATCATCTACTTCAATGGGCCGCATCGCTTTGGAATCAAGGCGAGAGATGAAGAGAGAGATGAAGAGCTTCGAGTTCTTTGATCGCAGAGAGCGAGAAAGGAAGAGGCTGAAAGGACAGAAGGATGAACCAGCTAGACCAACTGCCGCGGAGGTTCCGGTACCAGCTGACGAAGACTTAGAGTTCGACCCAGACCGGCATGACTACCACCAAGCCAAGCCGTCCAGGAGACTGGATCCCATAGCAGAGGGTCCAGAGGTAGAGGCACAGGAAAGAGAAGCCAAGAGGCTGAGGGTAGGTGAAGCGGAGGATGCTTCCCTACAAGCAAGCGATGTCCCATTCGCTTTCATTAACTTTCTCAAGGACACTTCGAAGATGTACTACAGGAGGCGCGAGAGATCGTTTCTGGCAGAAGGCATCGATGAGAGTGTTTTCCTGTTCGGCATGAAAAGGAATAGCTTTCAGGAGAGATATGAAGCTTTAGCTGCACAGACTGCAGGAGGAGCCACGAAGAAGAAGGGAAGGAAGGAGATCCGTCTGAACGAACTGTCTGAGGAGCAGAAGAGGCTTTTCACGGATCCAGGCGGATCCGACCAGAAGGAATGGGATGCTTGGAAGAGCAAGGAGGCTTGCGAAGTTCTGGATGTGGCTGAAAGTCGAAGATTGAGGAAGGAGAAGCCGGACCTCATAGTTCCCACGCGGTGGGTGAGAACCAATAAACACGATGGTTTAGTGGGTCAGCCTTTCCTAGCCAAATCCAGGCTAGTAGTGCAGGGCTTTAAAGACAAGGCTCTAGGGCACTACAGAAGGGACGCCCCGACAGCGTCAGCCATAGCAGAAAGCATCTGCTTGGCGGTGTGTGCATTCCACTGCTTCACGCTCATCAAGAACGCATATTTTTCCGGAAAGTCTGTTGGAAGAGAAGTGTACCTGGACCAACCAAGAGGTGGACTCCCAGGACTACAGCCAGGGCAACTGCTGAAGGCTAACAAGGCCATCTATGGTTTTGCAGAGGCAGCGAGACTTTTCTGGTTAGCGCTTCGTGAACACCTTTTGAGCAATGCAGGAGAGCAAACTGGAGCCAGCTTTGTTCTACTACAGAGTGGAAGGGAAGCTGAAGGGCATTATCGTCACCCACGTCGATGACATAGAAGGTGGGCTCAGTGATTCAGTTTTGAACAAGGCCTTTCAGCGATCGTCACAAGCTTTGGAGTTTGCAACCAACCATGTCAAGGATTTCATATTCCGTGGCAGAGAGGTGAAACAGAATGCACAGGCACCACGTAGATGTTTCGATGAGGAAGTACGCTTTGTCGATGAAGGTGCTGAAGATCGACAAAACAAGGAAGCAGCAACTAGATCAAGAGTTGACTGAGGAAGAGAAGGAGACCCTAAACAGTTCAGCTGGCGAGTTAGGTTGGATAGCACGCCAACTGAGGTGCGACCTTACTTTTGAAAATGGGGTCATCCAGAGGAGCAAGTCTGACCCGGTGGTTGCCGATTTGGTTCGATTGAAGCAGTACATCGGCATGGCTAGAAGAAGTGCCGACTTTCGAATGAGGTACTGGTCGGATGTGAACTTGAAGGAATCAGTGATAGTTCACCTGGCAGACTCAGGCCATGCCAACGGCACTCCGGAGAAGGACGAGCAGATGAGGTATAGAAGTGTGGGTGGCTATTTCATTCTGGCCGCCAACCCAGGCATCTTGAAAGGCGAGACGGTCAGATGCAATGTGCTGGCGTACCATTCTGGTGTGACCCAGAGAGTCTGCANTATGTTTATGTATGTAAATGTATGTATGTATATGTATGTATGTATATGTATGTATGTATATGTATTTATGTATTTGTATGTATGTATATGTATGTATGTGTATGTATGTATGTATGTATGTATGTATGTATGTATGTATGTATGTATGTATGTATGTATGTATGTATGTATGTATGTATGTATATGTGTATGTATGTATGTATATGTGTATGTATGTATGTATGTATGTATGTATATGTGTATGTATGTATGTATGTATGTATGTATGTATGTACATTGATGTTGTCATGATGTCTTGATTTTATGAATGGATTTCTTTGTGTGTCTTATGAATGGGTTCAAGTAGCTGCTCCATTTCCAAAGATTAAAAGCATTAAGAATGCCAGAGCAGCATCGGAACAGTGATCTGAAGGGCACCTCTTGCGAAGCCACAGGACAAATACAGAGGCATTCGAGAGCTCCACTGCAAGCTCCGCAAGCGTCCGGGACCCACACCAAACTAGACAAGCCTTCAGTAGCTGTACGTATGTCAAACACATCAGGCACAGTCAACATAAGTTGGATACATTTGGGGCATGCATCATATTGAATCATGTTCATGTCACTTTGCTGCCCTAGAAAGAAACTCTGACCGACTTTAGACTCTGTAGTCTCTCGTTCTGAAAGCTTTGCTGCACGCATGCCGGATGCACAATGGCGGAGCTATGCAGAGCTTCTGTGGGCCGGCAATTAAACTAGTGCCATGATGCCATGTAAGTTATTTCGAGGCCCCACCTGGCAGAACTGCGGCCGTGTCTCCACATGGAGTGCGGCTTTCAGGCTGGCGAGTTTACACTGACATGAGAATTTCCAAAGTGGAAGCATGTTTGGTGTGTCATTTCTGAAAGTCCTGGTGGCTTTCCAATACCAAATTGCTGAAGTCTAGGGAGACATTCGTGTTCTTACAATTATAACCTGAGCAGAAAAAGCAAGAAAGTCCATTTTCTGCCAGTTGACTCCTAGGTTTCAATGGACCAAGGAGGTATATGGAAAATAGTAGGAGGTGTAGGGATCTGGTCAAGTCGGATGGCTTGGATTGGTAGATAGTGGATTCACAGATATTGTATATACATTTGAGTGTGTGTGCGTGTGTGTCAGTTTGGTTTCAATTTCCCAACAGCACATTTTCGTGAAACTCCATATGGCCAATACACACCAATACAATTACAATCCAAGACAACAAGTAACAACAACTGTCTCAAGCCGGATTGTGCCTTTGCCTTTGTGTAGGGAATGCCCGGTGAAAGGTTGTGCGTCTCTTTCCTCAGTTTCGGATCGCTCAAAGTCACCGGTGTCATTCCCTCAGATCCTGAGACGGGTCTGCTTGGTCACTCAAAGGGTATAATTAAGTGTCCCACACTGGTTGTTCAATGTGTATACATTATGTGTGGTGCCGTGCAACTGCATTACATTCTAACAAACTTTTGCATGGTAACTAGTGACTTAGTAACTTTGCCATTGCTATCACATTTGAAACTCAAGGCCTCTTGCAGCCGGACTAGGACGATGCGTGGCACGCTCCCAAGTGCTTCTGTGATTGTGCAACAAAGGTGGTGCAAAGAATGGAGATATGTAAATGTCTCTTTCTGACCTGGCAATTGGTCCATCACTGGTTATAATTTGAGAGTCTTCGTTTGCACTTTGATGCCAGGCTGGTTATCCAGCATCCTTGTCGCCACTTCGATCCGATGGTGCCATTCAAAGCAAGTGGGGTCACTAGAGAGTCCTTCATGACAATGACAAACTTGACCTGTGAAGGTACAGTCTCCACACCTGTAACACCTATGACTTCGCCAATGACGCGAAGCCGGATGTCTCTTGCTCTGCAGCTGCAGCAAATTCAAAAATTACAAACTGGCTGAAGGTATACTTGAAAACCCACCTGCCCAATTCCTCTAAACAGGTAAACACCTATAGGTATCCAAATAAGGTCATTTTTATACTCCTAGAATGCTCCTTTCAAATACTTTCTATTTGGATGGCAATAACGAAATATGCATACTCCATACTGCAGATTCAAAACAGAGCAACATCAAGCAGTCTGGAACCTCAGACCACGCCTGTATGAATAGCCAAGGTGTCCTCCACCCTGCAGTACGACTAGTCCATTCATTCAGCGGTTTGAGCCCTTGTTTCGCCCAACTTTGCCAATACTTGTCATGTGCTGGAGAGGATAATATATAATATGTATCATATAAGTCTCCTGCCGCCCCCGTGCCACATGATGGCGTTCACATGGTTTTTGTTGCTGTGGGATATTGCAGTAACATAGAAATGATTTGGAAGTATAACAGTACACATGTATAAATATATGAGCTAGTTTCAGTGTTTTCAGGATTTATTGCTCTAATTCACTTTTGTCCACGCTTGAAGGCCTGCTCCAGTGTCACCTCGGGCAGTAGAGAAGCTGCTCTCAGTGCCAACCCGCAAGATCCACTTTCATGTCGACATCCTTTGTCTGTCAACACTCCACTTGTATGCACTTCCCAATCGCTTGCTCTTTGTTGATGCAGATTTCAATTATTTGTTTTTTTCTGCAACACCGGGTCACGAAGCCTCACCACACAGCTGCTTGAATTTCTCAAATTACTCTTCCCTTTTTGAATTTGCACCTGCTGAAGCAAGTTTTGGAAAAAAGGTTGATTTACCGTACATGTCGCTGTCAACTGATTGACATGCTCTGCAGCGTTGGCTTTGCACCGCCCGCTGCATTGTGAGAACCTGGCATAAACAAGCATGCAATTCGGGGATTAATCAAATCTACCATCGAGGTTGCAAGCACGAGCTGGAAGGAATGGCATCTCATTCGCTTGACAACATGCCACGACAAATCACTAATTTGGAGCTGCCGCCTGCCTCACAGTGCAAATAGCTGCGGGCTTTTTGTGGTAGGAAGCGCCATTTGTTTATCAACCCACGCTTCTTGGTGAAAGTTGAAGCATGTTTTTTTTCAGACAAATGCTCCTCAGCAGTGTGGTCTTGCTTTGGCCGAAGGATCGGAGCAGAGCTTCTGACAACTTCTCATGCACTTGTAGTATGTAGTGTAGAAATTTCTGATTCATTTCTTTGCTAGGTAATGCTAGGTAGACTCCTGCTGTGGGACATGCTAAACTGTTTGGCGACACTGGTTTGCATTTGTTCATTTCTTTGGTTTGGATATGCTTGGATTGGGTTATGTTTGTTTTTGTTTGAATGTTCCAAGGCCATGGCTCCTTTCGAGGCATCGTGGAGTTGTGAGGAGTTGGCAAAACACCTGTGCGATCTCCTTGCTACTTGGATTCAAAAAGCCGCGAGCATTTGCATTTTGAACAAGCCTTCAAAATATTGCAAAATGATTCGCGGATTTTGTGCGGCTCAGTAGTCCAACACTTCTAAGATTCGAAGACTCTAAGGTGAAGAAAGGACAACTGAAGGCTGGTTTCTGAAATTTCTGTGGGTGTGAACAGGTATGGACGGTGTAGGTGGATGAAAATAATAATTACATACATCAGTCTTTCTGAGTCATCCGTCGGATGTGATTGTGTTTTTGTGTTTGGATTGAATTGCGCAGGAAAAGCCGGCCTTTATTCGGACGGACCGGGAGGTGGTGCGGGTAGCGTTTGGTAGCCATACAAGGTCCTAAGTAGCGGCATAGTAAGTATAGATAAAAGTACGTATAGGAACAGTCGTCATGATTTTGCACCATTAGACGGTTCAGTCTTATCATGTTTTTGAATAGATTCAGATGATTCAGACGCGGCTTACAGGCGAAGATCGCCCAAATGTTTGAAGCTTGCGGCTTGGATGGTGCAAAGATGGAGTCCTTCAACAACCCTGGCCCTTTGGAAGCTCCGCCGAAGTATTTTTGCCTAATTTTCTGAGCCCAAGACAATACAAGAGGATTCGCTTTACTTGTGACTTGTGTTTGGTAAACCAGGTTTGGCCAAACTAAGCATGACAACTTTATCGAGTTCTCATGGTTTTGGCATTTGTTTAGGGTAGCGGTCGCAGCACATTTGACATTGCTATTATGCCTACCATGCATGAATACAGGGCTAATAAATCCGAATTGAGTATCAGATAAGATCCTATTATCCTACTGTTTCTGCAGCTGCCAGCTCATTACAAAAGGATCCAGAAAGTCTGCCCCATGCTAAGGAAATGTTGGTACGCAAAGGAACGAATGGTGAGACCTGGGTCCAACACGTTTTAGATGGATTGGTTAGCACTTTGCCGAAATTGCACGGATGAGATGATGAGTCTCAGTCGGCTGTGGGGAGATACTGGGTCCCTGCCCTAACCTCATCATTTTTATTTCATTTTTTGATTTACTGGATATACTTGTAAAGTTTGCATGCCCCCAGTTTTTGGTGATGCTAGAGCCTGCTAGAGTTCATAAGGTCCGTTTACTGACCTTAGCAGTTCCATTAGGATTTGAAGTGAGCATGTATGTGACTGTTTTCCTGGGTTGATTGAGTTGTGCTCCGGTGGGTTGGATTGGATTGGGCCTTGGTTTTTGCCTGGTTGGGTTGGACTGTCCTGCTTGGGTTTGTAGTTTTGTTACAAAGTGTCACTTCTACTTGGCTGCTGAAACTGCTGCTGCATCTACCACTATTACCACTGCTTCTACTAATGCTATTTCTACTGGTGCGACTTCCGCTGCTGTTTCTACTACTGTTGCTACTGTTGCTACTGCTACTACTGCTACTACTGCTACTACTACTACTACTCCTCCTGCTGCTGCTGCTGTTACTACTACTACTACTACTACTACTACTACTACTACTCCTGCTGCTACTACTACTACTACTACCACTACCACTACCACTACCACTACCACTACCACTACCACTACCACTACCACTACCACTACCACTACCACTACCACTACCACTACCACTACCACTACCACTACCACTACCACCACCACTACCACTAGTACTACTACTACTACTACTACTACTACTACTACTACGACCACCACCACCACCACCACCACCACCACCACCACCACGACGTTGACGACGACGACGACTACTACTACTACTTCTTCTACTTCTACTTCTACTGCTTATACTACTACAACGACTAGTACTAGTACAACTACTAGTCCTAGCACTATTATTGCCACTTCTTCTACTACTACTACTACAACTACTGCTACTGCTACTGTTCCATTTTTATTACTACTACATACTACTACTTCCACTGCGACCACTACTCTGACTGCTGCTATCACTGCGGTTATGTCAGTACATGTGTTTTTGTTTTTGCCCTGTTTGTTTCTGATTCACTTTCAACTGATTTGTGCAGGGTGCATATTCTTTTGTTCAGATATGCTTGAGCTTTCTCTTTGGTGCTCGATGTCATTGCATATGTGCTGAATGAGCTGTGCCCTGTGTGTTTGGACTTTCTTTTTGCTTCTTTCCGATTGTTTCTTTCGAATGATTCCTACAGTGCGATAATTATTTTGCTAGCACTTGGTGATCTCATCGCAGATGCGCCGAATGAGCCGTGCCCAGTGTGATTGCTCTTTGCGGCGTGAGATTTGGCGATGGTGAAGGAGATTCGTTTTTTGCGCGCCTGTTGTATTGTGGCGTAATTTTCGGGCCCATGACGTGAGTTAAGGCCATCACCAAGTACAAAAAGTGATCACCGGTCCCATGACTGATGTATTTGCTTGCATCGTTGCTGTCAACCAAGGCATGCTGCCAGAGGACAAGTCCGTTTGTTCAAAGACATAGTTTCATTTTACCTCATGCTTTGGCTTTGTGGACAAAACTTGCAGGTTTTGAATGACTTTTGCATCGGCCTCAATCCAAAAAACTTAGCAGGATGTGGCAAAGGCATCCAAGACTATGAATATGGACGAGGACTGCAAACTGCTTTGTTCCCCTCGTACGTCAAATACTATCACCTGTTTGGCAGTCTTGTGCAACCGCTGCGCTGAATGAAACTGGACCCACGGATACCCACCGTCTCAGTTCATATAGCGTTTGTTAAGTTTTGAGATAGCACCGAATTGGATCTAATCAGTGTAAGCGCACTGGCCTTGGCCAGCTATGAATGATTTTTGGCTCCTTGTTTGGGTTGACATAACAGATCCGTCGGACTTGTTCTTGCAGTTTCCATTTCTCCAAGCCCCATGACCAGTGAGGCAGCAAAGGAAGAGCTGGCAGCGGCAAAGGAAAAGCTGGGGAACCTTTTGGAAAGCATTGGAAAGGCTATTGAATGCGGATTCTTTTTTGGAGCATTTGAGAGATTGTGGGTGAGCAAGCCTAATGGTACAAGCCTGTGCAAGCTCAGGTCAGCTCAGCGCATCGCACGGCTGAATGAAGAGAAAGAGAAAGAGAAAGATGGCAAGTTGCTGAGTCTTGTGGAGAATTGTGCGACGGGCATCGTTGAGAATTTTATGAATTCTAGTGAAGATGAAGTTTCCAAGGAGAGAGGGATGGTGCCGGGGAACGCCCGAAAGGCAAAGGCCCGCGGCAAGATTGAATCCTTGATGCAGAATTTGTCATAATTGTTCATAGTTGCCGTGTATGTGCCGAGAAAATGCAGCAGCGACACAAAGCTTTTGCAAGAGATGGAAACGGCATGAAAGTGCAAGCCTCACTGCGTCGGTTTTATTCTCCTTTGCTCTTGCAGGTAAAGGTGATCGTGGTGATCGAAATGACCGTGGTGACCGTGGCGACCGTTTTGATCGAAATGACCGCGGCGACCGTTTTGATAATGGCGGCGGATTTCGAGATCGTTTTGACCGCGACCGCGAGGGCGGCGAGGACAGTCTGTTGATGCAGTTTCCTTGGCTCATAACAAGAAACTAGACCAGCACGCACTTCAGGATCGTCGTGAAGGAGGACGTGACGGAGGCCCAGATAAATTATAGATTTATATTCCTGGAACCTCGTGGTATGCACTTTTTTAGCCGTTGACTATTTGGACGGGTATATCAGCCGTCACTGAATGAAAACAGACGCTAATATGTAAATTCAGCCGCTACACTTTTCATGAAATGTGACTAGTTCATGCATTGATGCAACTTTCCTTCTCAAACAGCTACTTCACATCGTCCCCTCAAATGGTGCCAGCCTCAATTTTTTTCACTTCTTTTTCAGCTGATTCTGTCGTTGGAATTTGCTAATCACGAACTTGGCTTTCATTTGGTAGGCTTTGAGCACAGACCGTTCAATGTTTCTGAACGATACTCTTCTGCTCTGCCTTGAAATTTTGCCAACAAAATCTTCCGACATGCTGCAATCAAAGACTGCAGGGTTGAGCGTAAACAACCTGCCGTCAGCAATCGCATCATCGAAATCGGAGCGGAAATGAAGATGAGCATGAAGCTTCGGCACACAGCCGAACAAGGAGTATCGTTTGTTCAAGCAATGCTCGGCAAGGTGTGCGTAGCAATTTCCAAATGACTGAACAGCGTTTCGTAGGAACCGAGCGCAAGAGGAACTTAGCCAAATACCATGGCCGTGGATTCCTTGAGTAAATGACAAACCAGCTCTAGCACCAGCCAGCATCCATTCCAGCGCTTTGCGATCTTCTGCGGGCCATGAGGTATCACCAAGCTGCAGCCCCACATAAAAGCACAACCACTTTAGAATTACTGGCGTGTCCGATCCCTTGCAGCCCAAAAATGGATATGCGTTCTTCGCCGCGTGCATGTTGGCCACCGTGAACGAGCGTACGCCCGTGACCAATAGCTTGTTCACCATGCAAAAAAGCTTTAGGTTCCCGAATGCTCGTTCCAAACAAACTGCCATGGCATTGCTTTCACCAATGCATGTAGAGCCTGAGTTGCGCTTCAAAAAGGAGGCAACAAAGAACTGGAGTAGACTAGACTAGCCCAGCCTTACGACGTAAAAAGCTAAAACAATTAAAGGACTAAATGAGGCAAAGGTGCATCCCATGAAAATCAGGAGGTATACGCAGCTTGCTATGAAGTTTCGTCCGATGCCAAGTCGAAAAATGTGAAAAGCATCCCGTCTCAAGAACATCGAGGCCTTGGTATTGTCAAATGGAATATCTTTCCAAGGTGGATCACAAGACCAAGGGATTGAACGCCAGCGAGTCCCGATCCAACGGGCTGTGATGTTGACATCTTCGAACGGAATGTTCGGCGATCCTGCCAAACACTCATGGCAGCAAGGAATCTCGCGAATATGGCCCACATTCTGGTAGCTTCGCATAAGCGAAGCCACCTTGACTGCCCACTCCATATCATGTTTAAATCCGATACAGCAAGGATACATTCGATCATTATCAATAGCGATGCCATCCCGGCAGGCAGCTCCAAGGTCTGTTAGGACGTGTTCCACGAATGCAGTCAACAATTTGGGAAACTCCTTGCTGTAGGCTTTGGATGGGTAAGCAAACAATAAGAAATGCGTCAAATACGTTGAGTGTTTGGAATTCAAACGTTGAACGTTCGGGCTGCTAGCAGACCCCACTCCACATTTCACTGAGGTGCAGCAGCGACATGTAATGGGCTTCGTGGAAGAGATGCTGTCTAAACCCAGGACTGCCTGTATCGATACAACTTCCAGCGGTAGCTTTTTTGCCGTCCTTCCGCCATCACCATGGATAGTCACAGGAAAAGTTTTGGATAGTCTCTCCCTACTGTACTGAAACACCTCGTGAGTAGGGTGATCTGCTTTGTAACAATCCCAGAAAGCAAGAAGAAGGCGGTTGGTGTCCGGCCCGTCGCAACTTCTTCCCAAAAAAAGCCATGGGTATGTATTCAGGAGGGATGATAGCAAGTCTGTAGGCTTGAGGTATGGCAATGTGAGCACATTACCCCCTTCAACGTGAACATATTCAGACGTTGGAATTCGCAATGAAAAGCCAAATCGCGACACCAAAGCATCGAGCGTCCGTTTAGCCTGAATTGGTATAATGGCCATGAAAATGTGCAAATCAAGCATGGATCGATTAAATCATAAATGGATCTAGCATGGGGTCAGAAAACATGTTTCCAGTGTAGTCCCTCGCAAAAGAAAAAAACATTGCTCGTATATTATACAAGTGGCATTCTTTTGTGACACTGCTACCGAACGCAATGACTCCTTCGTAAACGCTTTTCCATGTTCCTTGAGGAATGATTCTGCCTTTGAAGCGAAGCTCGATGCTGGAGCCTCATGTGAAAGGTCGTGATGGTGCAACGTCTCGTATATTTTCGGGAACCCCATGTCAGTGTCGATCAATGTTTGATCCCATTTTGTTTGTTTTTTTTTGAAAAAAAAAAAGCTTCGGCCCAAGGAGCCCCATCAGCTATTGCTTCCACAGCTTGTTGAAGGATAGGGCCAGCCTCAACACCTGGCACGACTGAATAAGATATTTGCTCAAGCTACTCGATCTATTAATTAATGATCGGTGTTAAATTGCTTCAGTGCGAGTTGGTCAGATTCAATGCTAGTGTAAGGAGCTTTCAAGCACACTGCCACTTTTTCCCCGAGCTGTTGCACCACGATTGCACGTCGACTATACAGCAGTTTCTGAAAAAACTGACCAGCCAGTTGACATCATGGACGGAACACATGAGCCCAGGTTCTATCAACCCCATACCCCAAACCGCATTTTAAGAGCTTGGGAAAACATTGACACCATATGCCACGTGCAAGCCTTTAAGGGTTGCAACCCCGAACGATCAAGAATTGCCACTCAAAAAAACACGATCGTCACTTTCAAAAACTAAAAACTCAGCAACCTTTCAGACTAGCGTGGCATATTTAAGATCCCTCTCGCTTCACTTTGACAGGTTTTGGCTTGTTCTTTTGCTTCAGGTAGGCGATGTAAGGCCTAAATTGCCATGACTGCGAAATGTGCATATATGATATACAGATTATATATTTCATATCACGACCTGAATAAAATATGCATGCATGATCATAGGTCATGGGTCACTATGCGATCATACGGCCATGCGCAACTCATGCAAATTAAATTCAATTGCCATGAGGCTGAGCGCGACCATTCAAGCTCAAAGCCTGCAAGCACCTCGATCAGATGCGAATGATGTGGGAAGGGGGACATGCAAAGACGGGCAAGTGGATGATGACCTGGAGTGGATTTTTTTCAACACAATTTTTCACATGCCGATCTATATAAGATAATCTCAAATTCCCAACATGCAGGTTATAAAGAAGTGGAGCCAGGGCACGTCTTCTTGGCATTCTGGAATAACTCGCGGAAGTTTTCCTGCTGCCTAAGTTAGATCCATGAGCTCGATCGAATGCAGGATCCTTTAATTATAATATTCCAGTTCGACGGATATCGTATAATGCCAAGTTGCGCATGGGTAAAGCCATCTGCAATACCTTTAGAGTTTGCCTCAGAGATCTTGTCCGCAATCGCGGCGATGCTTTGCTGCAAGGTTTCTGCCTTCGTCATCAACCTGAAGTTGGGCGCAATTAAGGCAGGTGATTTTTGTTTTTTTGTTTAAGGATCGAATCTTTGAGCTCGCCGAACCGACCCAAACCGAATAGAGAAATCATAAACTAGCTGACATCAAGAAACGCTGTCATGGATGGGTTTGATGGATCCAAGGACACAGAAAGGTCATGCATTTTCATTTGCCACTTTCCGATAGCCGTAAGCACTTTTATGCAAAATGCTGAAGGCAGAGCATCGCTGTCAAGCTCCGGAAAGGAGATTTGCTTCAGCGCCTTGGACTGATCCACCGCCACACCAGCTTGCTCAGATTCTTGAACTTGATCTAGCAGGGGCTCGTGTCGATCATAAATTGACAACAAAAATTGTAGATCCTGCGAGTACATGCCAATTTGAAAATATCATTCAGATACCATTCAGAGGGGCCTGCGGTGAGTTGAATCGCTTTGATCTCAAAATTCCCGGCCGGCTCTGCATGCTCCAGGTCCTGCTCGGGAACGTCATCTTCATCGGCCGAAGACTCTGCGACTGTGGTGTCGCGTTTGCGCTTCCTGATCATGTGGCGTCATTTTGAATATATACGCGAGCAATTTCTATATAGCCTGGATCAGGTATACTATATATTAATAATATTAATCCCATCGATTCGAAGCATTCATGCATGAGACCTAGGAGCTCGTACGAGGTCCGAACTTTTTTAGCAATTCAGATTAACTCATGATCGATATAGTCCAGATTAACTCATGGATCAGCAACTCATGGAATAGGATATCTCAGCTCGTATGTTCGTGGAAATTTTGATCATTGATGCCCGTTCGAGTTTTTTTACAACCGAGGCTCAATCTCTTTCCTCGAAGATTTCCCTCAACCCAATAGACATTGATGTTTCTCTCATAGCGATCTCTCCTCGGCAGGTTTGCAGTTTGATTTCGATCGGATTAATCATGATTATTCGCATGTGGTTGTTAAAAGTCGTATACTACATGATCAGGCATGCTGAAGCAACACGACCAAAAACATCAGCTCATGAGACAGACCTGTCGACTCACCAAAATGCAGTCCAGGACACCGAACCCAACCTTTGGTTTGCTCGGCAATCGCTTTGATGGCCTTGATTCGAAGCCTCATGGGGCACGAAAACAAAAAGCTGGGAAGCCCGAGTTTCGATCATGTGCATTAAGGATCAAAGGATATATCCTCGAGAGCTATTGATCGATAATATGCAATGTTTTGAATAATTTGGAATTCGAGTCACTCAGATAATTTCAAGTCAGTCTTCATCTCCGTCTCCGAATAGAACCCACCATCCACCCACAAGTCCGTCTCTGCAATTGTTTCATGGATCCTTTTGCAAGACTTTGCAACAAATGCATCCTGGAGATAGAAGCAGGGTGGTTGCAGAAATGGTCTCTCATGAGCTAGAGTTGTTAATATTCGCGATGAAATTGAAAAAAAACTGATGCCTCGGTCCTTGTCAAGACCAGCGCTCTTGAACTCTTGAATCAATTGTTTTTGATCACCAGAGCGCCAAGCTTTGCGCAGTTCTTCCGGTACTTTGTAGGTGCCATCAACTTTGGGTTTCATAAGACGTTCAACCCTCTTACGAAGGGCATCCTCACTAAGAGCTTCAACCACAGCCTTTGCACCCTTACCAACTGGAACCACACCCTGCTCGGCTCCCATTGGTTTAGGCGGATCAGCTGCGGAGAATGAGAGGCGCCGGTTCACCGGAGGTTCACCATACGGATCAGAAGCGACCTCAGACAACACATTCTGGGTTTGGGGCTCTACTATTGATTCCATGGGTTCGAGCATAGTATCAGATTTCTTCCATCATGAAACCTCGTGGCGCACTATTTTTTAATTGCACGACTTTTAGGGGTACCATAAGTACCACTTTTCGATCATTAAATTGCAGCTGAAGAACACTCAATTTGTTTTCGTTCTGAGCTGGCAGTGAACAACGTGCAGGCGTAGCAACTGGCTTCGACTGCTTCTCCTTTTTCATCTCCTGCGGAAGAGGTCAGTTGTTTCAGTGAAAGGTGCATCTTCAGGAAAAAGTTGATGCACCAATTTTTGAAAAAAATTGGGGAGTCAGTTCTGTATGGTTAGCAAGTTGAAAGGTGAACGACAACTATAGTTGCAACTTTCAAGCCGATCATATCTCCATTATGTGAGCATGGCATGCATGCATATAAAATATAATTAATATGCGATAATCATGTATTAGAATCCTGGGTCGTGCATAATAAAAAAAAGATCGATCAGGTATTATACAAGCCTTTTTAATATGCAGTCCTCCAACTTTTGCAATTCTGCCATCAGCGCATCATCATCCAAATTGGAAAAGTGCTGAGAAGCTATCACAGATTCACCATCCATGAGGGTCTTGCTACTAAAGGTACGAGATGGTAGCGAGATACCGAACATGCCTATAGAATCCCCACTCAAAAAATAGCTGCGATCAAAATATGCCGCTAGACCATGAAAAGATGCCGCTAGCCCGGCAAAAGATGCCGCTACCATAACGTGTTTTTTTGAAAATTTCACGCTCATGTGAGTCATGATCATGGATTTCACAATCATGATCACGATTGGTGTTCATGATTGTGCATTTTATGATCATGTGCTTTTCTGATTTTGAATATGATCATGGAATTTTCGATCAATGACTGTGACCGACATGATCATGGATTTCATGCTTCTATCCAACACTGAAAACTCACCAGCTAGCAAAAACTTTTGCGGAATTGCGCCATTTACAATCGTTTTGGGATGGAAGGTCTCCAGTTTTCAGGAATCCTCAATCGCTTTGACCCCCGACAGTAGATCAGAATGCTCCCTAAGTCCCAGCATTCGTCCCAGGCATCATCATAGTTCAAGCTATTGAATAGCTCGAGCAACGTCTTCGTGTTGTCCACCTGTGGCGACCAGTGATGATCCGAGGTGAGTGATGGAGTCATGGATGGCTGTTTTTGAAGTTTCCAATTCGATCCAATTAAACTAAGGAGCTTGTGGCAATAATTGATATGGCTTGTCTTCCAACATCGAAGGAAATAGTTGCACAAGATTCCGAGCAAAGCGATAGGTGTAGCGCCTCAGATGCTGTATAGTTTATCATAGGTCATGCACTCATGAGGTATTTAAACGGCGCTGTTCATGATTAAAAGTCTCGAAAAAATCTATTGCAATCAAAGCACTGTGTGCCTTTCAAGTCTTTTGTTCCCTGCCATTGGCGTTTCCCACCCTTACCTATAGTCTGCTTTGTGGTCCTGACAGAGCTGGGGCGTTCGGATGGAAGAAGCGGCCCGAGGTCCAAAGCAGAGATCCGTTTGGAACTTGACCAAAGCCAGGTTCGCTTCCACGTCATCGAAAGATGTTTCTTCATCCAAAACGCAATCTTGAACATCTTAGTTGTCAATGTGGATCATCAAATTGATCATGCGAAAAAATGGCATGCATGCATGTTAAATTCATTAAGCCAAGTTACGGGAATGTTGTGTTTCTGAAGTAAGGCAACTAGCCAAGCAAAACGGCCATGAGCAGCTATCAATGAATTTGCAGGGTTCTCCATACCAATTGTTCCCCCAGCACATAGCGCAAATACCATAAGAATCACTGTCCTCGGGATACGTCATATAAGATATGCATGATCATATATGATCAAGATATTAAAAATATCGCATGCATGATATATAATCAAGATATTGTAAATAAAAATATGACATTGGCAGGGATCAAGATTCCGTGATAGAAGCTTATTCGACTTGCGAACTGAAACAATGTTTTCGTCACCCTCCGCCACCAACAAGTCTCGTTGCCCTGTCCCTCTGTTGACGGGGACAAACGATGAACAACACATTGCAAATAGGGCGATCAATTGGTTGAATTTGGATCGCAGAATGAGCTTGATAGCCAAACAAAAGCCACCATCAGAGTTCAGGTCCAAGGAGTTTTGTCTACCACACTGACTTGCCTTAAACCTTCCATAGTCTAAGTCGTACGCTGCTGATTGATACCCCACATAGTCACTTAGCAAAGCTATCCTCCCACACCCAGCGAAATATTCAATGACCTCGAAATCCTTTTTGACAAACTCGTCATCGTCCATCCACGACACGAGAAGAGCAAGCAGGATCAAAACCTTTGGGCGGCAATGCCCCGGGGAATCTATGATCAAGCATTTATGATATATTCATGATCGAGATTCTTTTCATCAATTTCAAATAATAAACAGTCGAGAAGCTTTAGGGACACCCAAAGCAACCATTCGTCGGAAAAAGATATCCAGCTCATCAGGGCCCATTGCGGCACTTTATATGAATGCGGTTTGGTACCAAAAAAGCTTCGGCCATGATGCAGCGCATTCACTAAATGCATGCAAAAATGCATCATGCATGAGCGAAAACAATCTAGAATCTATAACTCGATCACGCACTCCCAAATAATAAGCAGATTGGACCTGCAGCCTCTTCGTGCCGACTGCCTCGCCCAAGCTTTGCCAGGCCAATTTGTCCACGCCGAAGGCCATACATGCCTGGCAATGGAGAGCTGGTGAGCAGGGTGTGTCACAGGATGGAACCATGGAAGGACGATTTCAAAAAAGAATGATCCGACAATTTTAAATATATTTGATTTTCATCACAGGATTCGATCGACTTTCATGCGCGATGGTCCTTTTTTCATGGAATCGGAGTGCTGATTCGATCATATTCGTTCCCCCCAGGGCCCGTTTTGAAAAGCGCGTGATTTCACACAGCGCACAGCACGAGCAGCTTCAGCCATAGAAAGCAGGTATATCGGTATAAGATTCAAAACCGACTGATCGTGTATATCACACCTCGATCATAGTTTGCCATATCTATGAAGCTGCCACGTCATGGAAGAAATACAAAATCGCGATCTCAACTCAAGAAGCTATCTACATGGAAAGGGTATTTTTTACGACCTTCAGGAAACCCTCAACACATGTGGAAGCCAAGCGATCGTACTCTGCTGGGTCCTTGATTTTTTTGTTTGCGTTGAAGACTTTCATAACGCAATTCCAAAATGGCTCCTGCAAGGGGCTGGACGTGGGGCTGGATTATAGGGCTTTGTTCGAGCTAGCTCATCAATCTCTTAAAACTATTGAGCGCAAAAAACTCGAGTACCCGACACTCCTCCCAAGCATAGAGGCCACCACCCATGGATATGATCTTGCTCGCAACCTTGCTCTTGAAAGTAGACTGGATGGCATTCCAGCGATCGCATGCTGGTGAAGTAACAGGGCAAGGGCGGCGTGCGAAGGTTTTCTTCACCTCCTGATCATCATCAGTCTCTTCTTTCTCAGGCTTTCGCTTATCCTTCCTCTCCTTCAAGGACTCGTCGCCTTTCTTTCGCTTTTGCTTAGGATCCACATCTTCAGTCTTCTCATTCTCGGGCTCCTTGCCTTTCTTTCGCTTTGGCTTAGGATCCACATCTTCAGTCTTCTCCTTCTCGGGCTCCTTGCCTTTCTTTCGCTTTGGCTTAGGATCCACATCTTCAGTCTTCTCCTTCTCGGACTCCTTGCCTTTCTTTCGCTTTTGCTTAGGATCCACATCTTCAGTCTTCTCATTCTCGGACTCATTGCCTTCCTTTCGCTTCTGATCCTTCTTCGTGTTCTCCTTGTTGAGATCCAGCAGCAGCAGGAAGCCTTTCTTCTCCTTTGATGCAGACTTAGCTGAGGCCTTTGGTTTGGCCTTTGCTGCATGCTTGGGCTGAACCTTGGCTGCAGGCCTCTTCATCAGCTTCGCATCTTCTTCCTCCTCCTCTTCCTCATCCTCCTCCTCATCCTCTTCCGGTTGAACCTTGGCTGGCTTCTTTCTCGGCTTCTCCTCTTCTTCCTCTTCCTCATCCTCCTCCTCTTCCGGTTCCTCCATCTCCGGCTGTTCCTCCTCCCCATCCTCCTGTCCATCTGTCACCTCTGCCGGCTGTTCCTCCTCCTCCTCCTCCTGAGCTATCTCCTCTGCTGGCTGTTCATCCTGTTCATCTTGATCAGACTCAGTAACTTCAATTGGAGCAGCCGGGCCACGGCTGCGGCCACGACCACGGCCACCACGGCCACCACGGCCCCTACCACGGCCCTTACCGGGGCCTTTGCCTTTTCTTTTGGGTTGAGCTGCTTCACCTTCGGGCTCATCAGGCTCCACGGGGCGGTCACGTCGTTTCGACTCGAACTGCTTGATCCTTGTGACAATGGGTGCAGCAGGACCACTGCAATCAAAGTAGGTATCGATATTTGCACCCACGAGGTTCTTCAGATTCGAGATGGCTCCGGCCAAATCCAAGCCCTGCTCATGCATGTAGATCAAAGTAGACAGCATATGGGCCTGGGTTTGAGCTTCCACCACGGATTCCATAGATGCTCCAGGTTTTGCTTGGTCACGTGGCAGCCCTGCATCTTCGTCTGCCATGCTGCCTTTGTCACTATCCTCAATCTCACCTTCATGCTCAGGCTCGAACTCGGGATGAACTTTTCGATCAGCTTCTTCAGGTTGATCAGGTCTTTCTCCCGGCTCTGCAGTATCCTTGGCAGGGCTCGGAGTAGCGAAGCGAGCAGCTTCGTCTTCATTGTGGCCCCTCCATGCCAATATGCTTTTGACGTGCATCTTCAAGGGCTCCTTGGGGCTCATATCATCGAGTTCCGTCTCAGCCACATCTCCATCACCTTTAGACCCGAAGCTAGCGGCCAAGCCCCTGCGTAGATCACCATCTTGAGAGCCTTGAGATTCTTCGACGCCGCTATGCCCCTCAGGCTGGAATGCGGGGTCCGCTTCCTGAATCTCATAAGGCATAGTCTGCAGAGCATCGACACTATTGGGAGGCTCAGGAACCTTCTGAGCCGCAAGCTTTCTCTTTGCGATCTCCCTCAGGGGCTGCTGATGGGATTGCTACAAAATACTTATAAGCTGGATTGAATCTCTGTCCCCAACACCAAACAAAGAAAACAAAAAATTAAAGACCTAACTCATTTCCCGAGTTACTCTCTCAGCTTAGCGATTCGATCATCGACTTCATCAGCTGCAGCAGGACTGGGCTCGGGAGCAGGAAGAATATCATCCAAAGTAGCATCTCCGGATCCATCGACAATGGTGATGATGCCCTTCTGGGCTTCAATCAGCGACTTCTCCTCAAGTTCAAGGATCGCATCTGAATCACCATCATCATCGTCTATGATCAGGATCTCGGATGATGTTGGGTCCAAAGATTCTGATTCAGCAGCTTCTTTTCGAGCAACACGCTGGGCATGCAGATCCTTCAGCTGTGCGTCCCAATGGCGAAACATCACTTCATAGTACGCTGCAACCCCATCAGCCTTGATCGAAGCAGTTGGTGGTGGAATGCTTTAAAACAATACGATCGAAAGTCAAAAAGACATATGCCTAAGAGGTGGGAAAAAAATAATTGATCGCAAGAAGCCCGCCGACTGGGGCTGTCTTGAAAGGAGTTCCGACTGTCTGCTCCACTTCGACGCAGGGAGAGTGAGAAAAGCTTCTTAATGCTCCAGGAATCATGATGAATGGCAACAGGGTCTTGTGGCAAAGCCAGCAGGTTTCGCAACTTCCAAACCTGCCAGGGAAAATGTTTGAGATCCAGCCCGCACATTGCGTTTGAAGCACGAACAAAAGAAACGCGCGAGCATGTTTTTAATTTTATGATGACCCCACCTGAGCTTTCAGGAAGTTAATGTTGGGAGGTTTGATCACGTTGAGCCTCGAGCAGTGATAATCCGCAACAATGCACATCACCTCCGAGTTCAATCCCAGGGCATTAAGGCTTATCACATTGATTGTCTCCTTGGTAGGCCACTGGATTAGCTCGTGGGTCCCAGAGCGCATGACTTCCCTCACCAATTTGGATTCCTCAAGCTTCTGAGCTAAACCAAAGTCAGTGATCTTGGCCCGCTTGGTCTTGGCAGGCTGCTGGTTGGCCACCGGTGAAGCAACTGAAGAGGCGCCACCACCACGGGGCTCGGTCTTTACAGCCATGGCAGGTTTAGCTAGTTCGCTCGGCATTTTGCAGGAATTTAAATGTGCTGTCATTTTGCAATTTACATTAATTATTCGTCTATTACTGCTGCAATTTTTGATCACGCTGTGTGGTAGCCAAATTTCCGGCACATGATGCATCAAGATCAGAAGTTGACAAAACCCGACCCCGTAGCTTCCAAGAAAAACATGCCCAGCGTGCCAGGAAGATCTCGTCGAATCCAGGGAGTCAACCATGGCAAGAGCAGCAGAAGTAAAAAAGAGACGAGTTCTGGATGATGTCAACTCAGGGGTCGTTCTTTGTGATAATTCATATGATATTTCTGTTCCCTGGAATTTTGTGAATTGATTTGGGATGAGTTCAGGGCGCAAAACATTCGATCGTCACAAAGAGCCGCTACTTTGCAGAAACAGCCGCTAATGTCTAAAAGATCTTTTTTCCCAAAAGGCAGAAAAACAGCATCACAATGAGGATGCAGGTTTATATAAAATATTATTATAATATAGATATAATTATATTGGTGTCGTTCTACAGGTCCTTGTCTTGAGCGTAGTATTCGATGACCTTTGGTATGCCAAAATGACCTTTGGCGAAAGTTAAAAGCTGAATTTGCTAAAGTAAATTATTTTTTGGTGAACGTTTGGCGAAAGTAGTAAGATATGACTGGAACATACATTGGTTTTTGAAGATGAAGTTTATGTAGGGCGATTTTTCGCGGAAGTTAGGCGAAAGTTTTGATAAAGTTTGGCGAAAGACTCAGTTCTCTTGAAAGCTAACTGGCCGGAGAAGGTGGGCAAAGACCACCGTGAAAAGCAAAACACCACATGTGAATGCGCAGCCGCGGCAGAATGAGTTTTGATGGCCGCTCAGACGCAGATGTCCCTTGTCAAGATTCTGTTTCCTACCAGAAATTCCTAGATACAATCCAACATAGGGCCCCCGCAGTTAAAGTATTTTTTAGGCCGTTTGGAGAAGAAAGAATTTAGAACAACCCTCACATATAACATAATACATATATATATATATTCAACAGAGTCGTCTCTTTTGCGTGCCCCTTGATCTTCGATTCAGCGCAATCTTGCAGCTGATGGAAAAAGATGCTGCTGAATGACCATGACCGTCTATGACAGTCATCTGAAGCTCTTTAGCCGTGTAAATTCCGTACACTGTATAACGATTTCATGCAATTTCTCGAACAGACCGTTGGGCTTTTTGATTCTGCTTTGATTTATGACATTGCACTGAGTGCACGAAACAGAATTGAGTCCCTGCAATTTTTGACATCCACGTTCATATACAGATGTGATATAATATGTGATGGCGGCGCTGCGCTGCAGGTGGACGTCGTCCAGGTGGGGCCGAAAATATGGAGTCTTGTCAGTGAGAAATTGTCAAGCTCTTTGTGGCAAATGCACTTGACATCACTTGACAGACTGTGACTATGCACTGCAAACCCGCAAAAAGGGCAAAAGGGTGTTTGAAAACAGAGTAAGGAAGCCTAACGTCCCATAACGGCAAACAATACTGTAGGGCCCCCCCAAAGTCTGGACCCCCCTGGAACATCCATGAAGCATCGACTGTGGAAGCCTTTCCGTGCAAATAAAAGTTTGGAGCACATGTTCGAAAGAGGAAGCAAGTATTGCAAAACTGATTTCGACAATCGTCATTATTGGATGCATGTCGAGCCGGACATCATATTGCCTTCATGAAGGAAAGTACAGAAAGGTATTTTGCTACGTCTGAGGCGCCCAAAACCTGTGTGACTTTCCTTGCACGTTGATAAAATACGCCGAGTCATGCTAAATAAGTATATGAGTGATGTAATATGATATTTGTATATATTATATACAGTCTTAACATGTGCTTCATTCCACTTAATTTTCTCCCTGCAGCATTTGCAGTCCAGTCCACTCCGCTGAGGACTGCTTCAACTGCGGTCAACTGGGCCACAGCTCTCGTGATTGCACTGAACCACGTAAGGAGATTGAAGTTTGTCATGCTCCGTGAAGCTGAGGATCAAATAATGATGCATTATATACACTTCAAGACATGTAGTTTCAAAATGCGAGCCAGCTTCCGAGCTTCCGGCCGGTGCTGGCCACCCAAGGAGAAAGGGAAAGGCCGTGGCAAGGGCTACAAAAATCGTGAAGAGCAACAGTGCGGGGGGTCCTGAAGCTGCGCTCTTCCCCTCACCTTCTGGAGCACAACATGTATCTGATTTCCAACAATTTTCAGCTTGGAATGAGAACAAAGTGTGTGATCAAACGTCAAGCATGTGTTTAAAAACAGGACTCTGCATTTAGAAATAAGAGTTATATATATAGTTTTATTAGAAAGAAAACGTGTATATTTTGGAAAACCGAGGTCGTTGCTAATTGCATCTTGGTTTCTAGGAAACAGAACAGATATTACCAGATGGGTTTGCAGATGATGGAGTTGCTTAAACAGATTAAGCAGTCAGAGATGCAAGGTTGCAAAAGGTCGATCTGGGGGGGGGTGATCTACGGTCACCCCCCCCCCCCCCAACATCTACTAAGTCATTTCTAAATGGTATTCACAATATAAAATGCATTTTTGCCTATACCCAATTTCAGTACATGTTTGAAAGTGATCTTAGATTGCCAAACACTGTAAAACGCAGTAAGTTTTTACATGCATACATCCAAACTGTCCAAAACCACCGGTCTTTCACTTTTTTTTTTCATTTGGGTGTTGCCACTGCAAAATGTTTCAAATTTCACCAAAAATTATTGAGGTTTTTGAAATATTTGAGTGTGGTACAACATAGTTTGCACGGTGGCCCCAACAAACACTAGATTGCGGTCAATCCCCAGAGACCCCGAAACCAAAACCAAAGAATTACCAACGGGTTACAGGAAGAATTATGACAGAGTTTTAATATGTTTTAATGAGGTATGTAAAGGTTCTTGCCAGAGTTGTTTCAAGAGTTCCAAAAAAGTTTATAAGAGTTATTGACAAAGCTGTCGGGAGTTTTCAAGACTTATGTGAAGAGTTCTTTAAGAGTTATGCCAGATTTATTTGAAGAGTCAAAAAGGTGTTTCAAGAGTTAAAAAAAAAGGTTGTATAAGAGTTGTTTACAAGCGTTGTAGGTAAGAATTACACCAAGAGTTGTAAAAGAATGTTCAAAAGGATTGTGGGGGAATTTCTAGGAGCTGTCAAAGAGATATATATAGATTTCAAGATGGCAGCATTGTACGGAGACCAAAGAAAGGAAATGAAAAATGTCAAGACATAATGCACTCCCACAGCGTCCTGCTCTCCAGATTTTTGTGCATATACATATGTTACATATGTTTGTATCATAAGCATTCATCCACGTGCTTGTGCATACATCCATGTGTATCTACATTGTACATGTGCACACATTGACATACATTCATGCGTACACGCATGACATACATGTGCCTACATACAATGTGCATACATGTATGTACCCTTGCATACGTGCACAATCATGCATAGATATGTGCACACACTTGCATACAAAAAGAACGGAGGTCCCTGAGTCCCTGCACAAAGATACATACTCACGTATATATATATATATATTTATGATTATATATGTAAATATTTTCGTATTTATTTTTATTTTTATATAGAGCCTAGAAACATGTACAGACATGTAAGGATACGCACATATACAAGTACATGTCTACACCCATTCACACATACAGGCAGAGAGGCAACCATGGTCACTTTCAGCTTCGCATTCACATACATACAAACAGACGAACCAACGCAAACCCTCACAGACCAAACAACTTGCCGACGTGGTTACAAACACATGTTTGCTTACAAACACGCATACATGGATACTCGTTTGTTGACTGGCTTCACGTACATGCATGGTTGGTGAACATATTGTCACACTACATGGCTTGCAGATATGTGTGTTTCACAGGTGTGTGCATACTAGACATTCACCAGATACATAGAATATTCATGATTATTTATGCGCCACCTTCCTGAAATGCAGGCATAGAATGCATATTTCCTCATGCCAGTTCTCCCTTTTCCATTCCTGCTACCCTTCCTTTCTACGTCCAATGGAAGCTTCTATTTCAAGTTCTTTGCGGATCCCCTGCAGGCTTCAATTGTAAGCAGTTTGGTCATCGTTCCCGTGACTGTCCAGAGCCACCTGATGAGGCATGAGCGTACCGTTTGCCAGTGTAAGAATTCAGCAATATTGACGGCTGCAACACGTGTTCCTCAGATGAGTTTTTCGAAGCAATGGGACTTGCAGGAGCTTGTTCGTGAGCGTTTGGCTAAAAGGGCGGAGAAGGCTGGGAGTGCCCATGACATTTGAGAAATTATGAAAGCAATGTTCTCATGTCAGCTGCATATCATGCTGCCTGCTCTGAACTTGAGGAACGACAGGCTCGTGGCGATTAGCGGTGGCATACTTAGTGTGTGGGTGTGCCATTCACCATTGATCATTGGCTGAGGTCCGAGGTTGGCTAAATGTCCCACTTCTTTTGTTGCTGCCTTTGGAGTTTGAAGTTTGTTTCCTTGATCACCGTGCTGCTGATGACATTCTGGCAGGACACCAAAAAAGTTGTCAGCTGAAACACTGCAACTACCGTAGCAAGAACAATGCCAAATTAAGCTTCATGGCTGGGGTGCGCTAATGAGACTTTTGACCCATCGCCCATCACACCATATCATGTCCACCCATACATCTTGGTTCCAGTCTCGATTGCGGAGCCCAAGCCTGAGCACGTGGCACACTAGGCTTCAAGGTGAAATTTGAGAGGAAAGTGCAGCAATCATGAGCAATCCCATTGAAGCGTAAGGCCAATAAGGCCAGCCCTTTCAGCCTAATTGACACTATTGTTGAGGTTCAAATGCCCCGGAGAATTGGTAAGTGCTAAGTTAAGAGGACGCCCAATCAATAATTACACAAAATTACTCTATTGCTTAAGATGCAGTAGTAGAGCAATGTTAACCAATGACTGCGCCAGCAAGCAGATTCCAGGGAACTTGTTTTGCATTTCGAATGGAGGTTGCTCTGGCCTGGAGGTCCTGGCTGCTTTTCCTTCCAAATATGTCCTGTATGCGCAGGCTTTGGGGCAAGAATTCTAAGACCCCCAAGGCTAGCGCCCTTTGAGGGCCCACCTCGCCCGGAAAAAGGCGTACTCAGACTTGGAAAGCCTCAATGACCAGCCTCATCCTTTGACATTCCAAGAGGAGTAGAAAGTTGTGTAAGTGCCACAGTTTCTATGCTGCATGCTTGTGTGTATGTCGGATGTATCATGTTTTCAGAAGCTATCTTTCTTGATCTCACATGTTCAATGGAACTAACGAAAGATGACAAGTGAAAAAATCCTGGGCTAGGATTTCCATCTTTCCGGTATGTTTCGGAGACTTGCCCTTTCACTGCCCCTGAAACCTGAAACCACTTTGTTGTAATTGCACGCACATTTCTCATCCTTTCTCCGATTTGTCATGTGGAAGCTCTATACTCACTGTCTTGTCAACATTAACGGGCAAGCCTGGATGTCATCAGACCTTGAGGTGCCTACGCCTCTCAATGGCATCCGATACGCATCTTCGCAGGTGCTTTGCGAAGCCGAAATAGCAAGATGTCCAAGATGCCTCTGACAC
The DNA here is from genome assembly GCA_000507305.1 of Breviolum minutum Mf 1.05b.01. Taxonomy (NCBI): domain Eukaryota; class Dinophyceae; order Suessiales; family Symbiodiniaceae; genus Breviolum; species Breviolum minutum. Next base: position 57,742 of record DF239540.1, read on the forward strand.
ATCCTCACATTTCAATCTTTGAAAGGCATACTTTGCAATTCCGTTACATTGACTTTCCACCATTTTCTTCCCCTTCCTCCCCAACACCCATAGACTGGGAGTCTTGTGATGATGGGCAACAGCGCATGACAACCGCTTTGTCAGGAGAAGCCAAACTTCTCTAGGCCGACAACGCCACAAGCGAGAACACAGCAGCCTCGTGTCCTCAGCTGCTCGGATGTATATATTTATCTAATTTCGGCAGGTTTTGCAGGAAAGACCGAATAAGGACGATTATGAAGTCATTGGGCGTCATGACGCTTGCGCCAAGGGACGAATTCTGGATGTGATCTGGACACTCCAAACAGCTATTCACGAAGCCCATCGCAGGTCCGAACTATCGATCAACTCTTGGAGTGTTTTGATGAGTTTTGCATTTCTGGTTTGGGATCCGGTTGATTTGCATCTGTTACTTGCATGGTGTAATGACGTAGGAAGCACAGTCAAATGACATGGTTTGGACACCCATTGAATGAGATTTGAAGAACGTGATTGTTGGCAGCGGAGAGCTCTGAAGTATTGAATGATAATGAAGGTTTTTTGATTTTCTTAACATTCTGTGCTTTCCGTTCTTGTTATTTGTCTGAAATTAATATGAAATTATGTGATTGAGACTTGGATACTGAAAGTGTTTGTCAAGTAGTGCAGCTTTGCCGATGTCCTGTGATCTCGGCTCAAACCCGGCAGTTGTTAGTGTTTTGCTCTAAATCACGTCACCCCGTCACCCTTCAGCAAGGCTCTCGCAAGGTGCCTGACGCCTGTCAAAAGTGTTGTTGCATTGCTGAGATTTATATCACCTTCCTTTTCTCTATGCATTGCAGTATCAGGAATCCGCAACACCCTGATACATTCAAACATATTCCAACATTTTGTTTGACCTGTTTTATTAATAGCAAACATGTGCATTTTTTGTAACATGCCAGCATTATCACTTTCGAATTCAAACGCTGATTTTGGCTGCAGCTTTCGTTCAGGAAGATTTGGGGGGACATGGTGCGAATTAAAAATGACCGAGGGTCTGTTACTTCTTTGCTGTTTCTCAGTTCAGTTTTTATGGGCGCAATTGCTGAGGCGCACCATAGGATACATGGGTAGCTCCTCAGTAGAGCCTCTCCCAAAGCGCGCGAGGCACCTAGGCTGAATCAGCTCTGTGCATTATGCATCATTATACTTACTGTATACGTACAAGTATGTATACTGGTAGTGGAAAATCAATCACCAGCTACTACCCCTAGCAAGTGGCACCTTGCAGTGGTAGAGGTGTGAGGGGCGCCAGGAATCTGGAGAAAAACGGCGAACCAGTTGAGGTGGGTAGTTCATCCATGATTTACAGGGTTTTAGCACCATCCAAACGGTGGTTGTCAACGGGATGGAACCTTACCAGCCCTCCGGAAGCAGTGCAGGCATGAGAGTACGTTTTCAGCGGGAAGCACTACGAGCACTTCAGCAATGGTTCCTGCTGCTGCTCTTTTGCATCAGTATCACGGGTTTGACTGGGTCCCGTCGTGTCAATGGTCACTCGTAGCTTCGCAATGCATTTCTTTCGAACACGCAGCTCAGGACATAACAGGGCTTTGGGCAGCCACTTGACCTCATCATTTGTCCCGTTTGTCAAGTCTTGTAGCTCGGTCATGCCATGCATGTTCTGACAAAATTCAAAGTACTCAGAGCCCTAAACCCCTCTGAGGTCAGTGTTCCAAGCGATCGATGCTACTTGTTTCGCTGGCGTCAAGCAGCTGATGAGAGGCTGGAAGTAGAACTCGCTCGCTCATCCGTATTTCATCATTTCATAACGGCTTGAAAAAGGAGCTTTTTTTAATGTCCAACCAGATTGAAGTACCGGTCAATAATATCCATTCAATTATTCAATGTGTTTACGCATCCATTCTTGAATCATACAGTACTCGTATCTATAATACTCATATATACTCATATCACTATTTTAATCATAGTGTCAGCAGATGTCAGCAGCCTCAGGAGATTTGAAGGAATCCAGCTCGGCGTTGGTGCAATCAGTCACGGTGAAGTCACCCGAACTGGCGTGGTGAAGTGGTGGTCTGATGGAAGACAATGGCAGGGGCAGTTGGATCCGACAGGACTGATGCATTGGTTGTTTGAGCTGACTTGACCATTCACAACAATCGAGGATCCTGAATGTGCCTGTTTTGGACCATGTTGTTTCTCACTTAGTAGCTTTCATTGTGCTGCGAGGATGGTGCATTAGAGATGGTTGTTGCTCAAGCATCAGCACTGGTGACTCTTTGGGGCGCTTTGCTGCAATGCGGCAGCGGGAAACTGACCCCATGGCGCCAATAGACTTTGCAACAGACAGGCCCGGAAGTTCTTGTACAGGATAGCTCGGCATTAGAATGCAAGAGTTTTGTGAACCAGTTTCCCGCCCATTGGAACGAACAGCTTAATTAGTTGATTTAATAGAAAGAATGTGAAAATCATATAATTTATGTATTGTCTTGTTTTGAGTTTTCCTACTTGGAGACATTGAACAATTTGATAGATGTTTGCGCTTAGTATTTCCTGCTTCGGAGGGGAGAACATGTTTTATCATGTTTTATTGGCAAGCTTGTGGCTGCCTGCTTTAACTTTATATCCAACATATAGAATATACATATGCTATCCACGCGCCAAATGTGTCGGTGGAGTTGCTGGAGTACACATTTGGCAGGTGTGCGTAGGCTCTGGGAGAAATGGGAATTTGATTCACGCTTAGGCAAGGATAGTAGACAGGTCAGGCAGTGGCAAAGTATAGGCAGGAGAAAAGGACCAAAAGGCTTCGGAAGAATACTGTACTTGAAGAGAATTGAATCCGTTCTGAGCATCCTTGAAGGTCAAAAAAAGAATTTCAAGACTGGGCAGACGGGCTGTTCTTCTCCCTGGACCGAGAGGGTAAGGAGCAGTTGCTGGATGCAGATGGTCAACAGGCCGAGATTTGTTTCTGGTTTGGAGTCCTCTTTGCTAATCAGCACTTTTGTGTTCTTCCAAACTTTGGTGCTTTTGGGCTTTGTGCTGGAAGGTTATGATGGAATGGGAGAAGCCATATGTGGAGAAATGCGCAGAAGAACTGCAGGTCACACATGTTCCTTAGCTCCGTGTGGAGTCGTTTAGGGCAGTTGCATACATTTGGCCAGCCTATCCTGTTGCTTCCCCTGGAGCACAAGGACTGTGATGTTCTAGAGATTGGATTTGGCTGTGGGTACAGCGCGAGCCGTATTCAGAGCTTTAAGCCGCGATCGCACACCATAATTGAATGCTGCTTGCCAGCCGGGTTCATGGGAGTTCGAACAAATGGTCAGAAAACCCTGAATATTAAGATAGGGCACCCACACGTTGTCAGTCAGATGTCAGTTAGGTCGTACGGAATTCACATTAAAACGATTGAATAGGAGGTACACTGCAATGATGTTTGGAGCATGGCGGCATGTACAACAATGCTGCATTTGCATTCATTTGTGCAGTGCAGAGTTTGTCACGTTTCATTAGTTACATTGTTTAGCTTTGAAACTCAAAGGCTCCGAAGTTGTACTGGAACGGCTGCGGCAGTGGGCTGCTACGAGGCCAAATGTGACTAAGATGAATCTTATCGATTGAAAAGGAAAAATCATCTTAAGCATTGTAAAGTCAGATAATGAAGTCACCATTTACAGATGAGGGCAAACTGCACAGCATGCCAAGATCACGTGACATTGTGCGATTTTGTCATGGGGTCTTCCAGTCTCACACAACTTAGTTTCGCCATTTTGCAGAGCAACGCGCCAGGGCATGATGGGTTTTCTCGCGCTAAGGTACGAATTGTTGCTGGCACCTGGCAGCAGCACTTGCCTGCGCTGGGCGTGCCCGGTCCTCAACGATGTGGAGCTTTGCAAACCTGTACTGGGAGCTTAACCTTCCAATTAACATGTTGGATTGAAATGTGAGTGGTGCACTAACATTACTCCTACCCCCTTCAAATCTCCAGCATATAATCCACACACATACTGGAGATAGGGTTGTCATGGTTTGCCTTCTTGTTGCAAATTGCGTGTGCAGCAACTGCTCTAGTCTCAGTTGTAGTTGTCGAACATATTCAAAAATCATCCAACATGCAGGCATGGGGTTTGAATCAAGATTCCGCCGATGTTGTTTCAACTCCCTAAGGTTTGATCGCATTTTCTTTGATGACTATGGTCAGCCTGGCATTTCAGACAGGGATGCTCAGCTTTGAAGCATGTCATGCCCCTTGGAATTGCCTTCAATCCCAAGCAAAATACAAGACTGACAAGCATAACTTACAGAATGGTATGTGGACTGATTCGACTGCCAACCAGTCGGGGGCGGTTAGGCTGTTAGGTTTAGGCTGCCACTAGTATAATCAGAATGCTGCTGGTTTCTGGGTATGTCGGTATGTCGCTGTTCAAGAGTTCCTCCTTACAATATCAGCATTGCGGTGCAGATATGCCCTCTTGCCTTGGTTTACATTTTGTACCAGGCCTGTAGTGGTCTGATAGCAGCATGTAAATCACGCAGGGTGAGCGGCCACAAAGCCTGCCCTGCTCGGATGGGAACGGCTCAGGAAATGTCGATCAACTGTCCAAATGAACGCTACAAGCAAATTTACGCAGAGTCACCCACTCATTTCCATGCGCGACTTGTCTCGTTCAAGCTGCTGTTTTGATTTGTTGTGGGCGAGAAGTACTTGCAAATTTGTTTCCATGCAGCTGGAGCCTGAAGCCGGTTGTACAAGATTGCAAGTCTTTTGCGCAGGTTTCTGGAAATCGCTTTGCAATATCATTCCCGTGACTTGTCTCCACGTCAGACCAAGCGTTTGTCAAAGTATATTTTGATGTGTCGATTCGTTACCGCACACTCAGCCAACCACTAGTTGTCAGACCTAGGCAGCGGCACCCGCATATCTGGCTACCTCGTGTCTCAGCAAAGAAAGCAAAGCACTCAAAGCTGCCAAAGCAATCTTGACGTTAAGATTTTGGAAAGATTTAAAACTCAGCATGACCATGCATGACTATCCATCTATTCATGTCTATATATCTATTTTTTTTGCTTTGCTTGCTTCCTCTCCAGGTGAGTCCAATTGTGGTCGACAGGGACGATGTCACAATATCATATGGATCCATGAATGTTCATCCTCCGGCTCACTGCAACTACTATTTTCGCAAAGGCCTTGGATTTGAAGTGAGAGGGTGCGACTTGAAAAACAAAGCGAGAACGCAGTTCCAACGTGTTTCTTCGCGGCTGTGACGTAGTGGCGTCAGCTAGGATGCCTTGTTGGAATAAGGTGAAGAGGCGGTGGTCCCTATCTTTGCAAAGACTCCTTGCAGCAGGTATTCGATAGCATTGGGATCTACAGGGATGTATCGGCGAAAAACGGTTAGATTCCAGATTGAAGTGTTTTCGCTAATCTGATGTAATTTGATGTGATATGGATCAACTTATAAACTTAATGAACTTGATGATGTCTGTCTTCTGAGCGGAATCAGCTAAGGACAGACTTTTCGCACAGCGAGGCTAGCACCCGTAGCCCCAGTCCCGAAGACTGTGTGGAGCAGTGAGGCGAAGGGATGTTGAGCACCGCAATGCGCGAAGGGATGGAACCAAAAAAGATCCAAACAAAAACAATTGGTTTATACATGTTTATATTGGTTCTACCCCGGAAGACTTGAAATGAACGATTGTATACGGTGTTCCTTCACCTTTAGGAATTGAAATGATGTGACAATTTAGGAAATGACAATCCACATGATACAGTAATGCTTTCTTGATTGGCTTTCAAACCTTAACTAGGGACTTGCTTAGAAAACATCTCCAATTTGAATGAGATTTTTCACATGCATGTATATATATATATTTCATACATAATAGTTCTCAGGCAGCATGAGGCATGAGGCGAATGAACTCATTTCACGGATTCACAGATTTGTCCTGAAAGACATTGTGTCACGGCGAGGCTGACAGCTCCACAGTGTTTTTTTGCAGGGCTTGCCTCATCTTGCCTCTATGAACCAATGGCAGCTGCAACATGACAGACGCAGGCCCAGGAATTGACTACATTTGGCATTTGATATCCGGATATTTGAACTTTTTGGAGCCCTCTGGCAAAAGAAGACAACTTTTCAGTGGGAGGCGGCTCTGGTAGGGGTTGCCCTCAGAGTACAAAATGGGTCCGAAGCTCTATCACTAGAAAGTATGTATAATCAACAGAAGGTTAGTTGAGAAACTCCGCGATATACGAACCGCATTGCAGAGTAAACAATGGAGGGTCAGGCATCGTAGTGTCAGGCATTGTAGAGTAAGGCATCAAAGAGTAGGGACGTGGTGATGTTGGAGTGTCTCTACTCGTGGCAATTGCAGTATGTATTGGTGACGTTAAGTCGCAATGTCACTCTTCTTTGTGGCGGGTGCGGTATTTAGTGATGTTGGATTTCCTTGCTGGGAGATAGCTGGCACACGAAACGTTATGTTGCTCAACTAGAACTGCGTCTATGGAGCGTTGGCAAACTGGCGCCGTACTTGCATTTCAATCAAGCAAGCTAGCCAGCAACACGAAACGAAATGGAGCAAGCAACACCAAACACATGTTTAGGTTGCAGACACTTTCCCTACTGCACTTTGCAGTGACATGACCAATGAAACCAGCAAAGTGCAATAAAACAAAGCAAAGCGAATTCTCGTGCTTCACCAGATTTATACATAATTATTTCCCCTTGTTATAAAGTCACTTTAGTTTTTGAAACTTCCGCCCCTGTCTCGCCCGGGTACTAGTTGTATGCCTGGTATAGAATTAGCATATCTTGGCACACTATATACAGGATTAGTAGCTAAATGTAGGCCTATAGGCCCACCGGAATGGCAGTCCTGTCAGTGCGAACTAAAGAAACAATAACATAGAGTTCGAACCAGATGCAAGCTCCCACTGAGTATGTTTGAGAGCCTCTGTTGGTCATGCAATCCACGAGATTCCGAGCCCATTTGGTGTATTTCCACATGTTCACGTTTCCAAATCATCTTGACTGTTTGGAATCTACTCAGCTGAACATCCCCCATGTGAATCCATATGACATCTCGCAGCAACAGCCACCAGGTGACGTAAATTTGGAGCTGCTTATCTGCTTTTTTTTGCATGCATTTGAAGCGCAGCTACAAAGTTGCCCAAGTTTTGAATTCGACCCAGTTGTGGTATGTTGTGGTTTGCACCGAGCCTGGGTTTATTCTTCGGCTTGTTGCCAGGACAGATAGTGCAAAGAATTTGGAGAGAAACCGTGACAAAGCAATGGCAAAGTCGAAAGAGAACATGGATGGCATGAAGTAGAAGAATGAATTGTTGATAATTTTTGCGCTACTTGGAATGGAGGATCCACCGCCTTCCAACAGAATTCAAGTGACAAACAAGTTGCACTACATCCATGTCGCCTCAAGTTGTGTTGCGTCCTGTTCAAACTAGCTTGGTGTTGCTTCATGCAGCATCCTTTTCAGCTTTGCATGTAATTATTTTTTTAGTGATGTGATACAGCACACATGCAATTTGTTTTTTTGGTAGGATTCAAGGAGAGGAGCGTAGCATATGAGTTGAAGATGTATATACATGTATAGATACACATGCATGTGGTGTTGCATCGCAATGTGGCTCCGAAATAGGGCCATGGATTCGGGCCACCGTAAAAATCCACACCCACCTAGCCATCCACCCAGAAGGGTTGGAAAAAGATCACAGGCGGCTCAATCCAAAAGATAAAAAACAGGATTTGCACAAACAACACACGTATAGTCTGTGAATATTTTTGACACACGCTGAAACTATTAAGTTTTTTTTGTTGCCTCCCGAATTTGCCTTGCTTTGGGCCGACATCAGTTCTTTTGAACTGTACAGTCTGATGCCGGATTTAACACCTATACTCCCAGCTTTGTTTCGAGGCCTCCTTGGCAGTTCCACGATGCAAGAAAGAAGTCATCAAGTTTTTAAAAGATTGCCCTTGGTGCATATCCAGAACAAGTTTTGGCTGCAACAACATTGGAATACCAAATCCGAGTTGAAGATAATGATCGAAGTAGGCCATGTGCATGTTCGTGCGCTGCTGACATCTGTTGACATCTTTGACCAAATTGTTTGCAAGGTGGGACCACGGGCTTCGCCCACTGCGCCACGTCAGAGTCTTTGTCATTGGCTTTGGGAACCAATTCAGTAACTCTTGCAACTTAAAACACTTCAATTCATTCAAACGAGACCTTGTCGTTTTGTCGCAATGGTTTTTTGAACACACTGCACCGCGTCACTGTGTCCAAAATCGGTCAATTTGTCAATACTGCCCTAAGATCCTATGTTCACAGTCTTTCGTTAATTTTAGCGAATAGTTTTTTCACGATCCCACGGATTGCTTTGAACCATGGGTGAGTTTTTGTTGGGAAATCATCATTTCTGGGACAGTCAGACTGCGGATTGATGCATGTGAGGTTTTTTATCGCTGGGAGCAATAGCCACTGTTGCACCTCAGCAGCTGCATGCACCTTGTGGAGTTGTGACTTTGCCATTCCTATCATATCGCTATCAGTTTGGAGATTGCATACTGGCTCCCAGGCTGCTGAAGCTTTAGAAAAAGCTCGACAACTTCAAACTGCGGTAGAACCACCCAAGCAAATCCCGCCAGCCACCCAGTCATCCAATGTGATGACATGGTGAATTTGTTTGGCTTTTGGCTCGACTTTTTTGATGTGCACGAGATCCATTGAAGTTTTGTTTCATGTCGGACGCTTCGGATATCAGCCTTCTAAGATGAGCTCAAATCATTTGAATTACTCAATCCCTCGTAATGCCTTTGTTTTTTCCATGTTTGATCTCAACATTTTTTAACCGGCTCTTTTGTGTAGCTAGCATCTTCATCTTGGATTGGAAGCCAGCTCAAGACCCTATGAATTGCAACTTCCAGCTGCCTGACTGACTGATGTGTTGAGCTACGCGGCGACTCGAAAGAGCATTGACAAAGCCGGTCCTAGGTATCAAACCCATCAAGTTTATCAAGCCCAACGAGCTGCACCTCCTTCACCGATCCCACTGGGAGTGACAGGCCGAGACTGGGTCACAATTTGAACTTTATTGTGCCACCAGCCCGAAGACTGGCACATTCACAAGGTCATGAGTCATGTTGTTTCGAATATGTTTCTACGGCCATGGGTAGGACCACAGCCATACAATTGCCATGAAATGACATTGGCAGGTAGCACGCCTCCTAGAGAACCTGCGTTCAGGCAGAGCCTTTGTACCACTTGGACCGCTGTTTAGCATTTGTCATGCAAATGTTACATGTCCAGAATTGTGGTTAACGGGATATGGGAACCAGATGTTTGGAACGCAGACAAGTTCAAAATAGTTCAAGGGTTGCTGGCACAATCTGGCACACTTGCAGGCATTTGTTGAATCCGCAGGCAATAGTTGGCTCAATCACCTTTTTCTGGCCTTATCCATCAAAGCGTTCGTGCCAAAAGCCAAGGACGCAAGAGGGAAGAGCGCCTGCTTAAGACCTCCAGATCCACAATGATCCACACTTGCTCCCATGACAGATTCGCACAGGTCATTCCAACATATTCCAACACAGATCATACCATGTAGTTCAACGAAAGCAGTACCAATTCTCACTTCGAAGAATCTTTCGAAATCTTGGTGGATTGGAAGCTTTTGGTCTTTCTTTTAAAGCAGGCAGCTATCCCTGTACAGAAGGTAGAAGGACCCAGGTGGAGCCATGGCCGCAGATCTGCCGACGCCATGCCCTTTAAAATGGCCCCTGAATCAGAAATGCTGAGATCTGTTTGAGATTGTCTTTAGATGTATGATGTAAATATAAATATATATATATATAATGTACATATTTAATATATTTATATATTAATCTATATATAGTCTAGACACACATATGTTCATTACAATGTGTTGTGATTATTATGTATTTTCATAGATGTCTACATCGTTTTTGTCAAGGAATCATACAGAGCTGTGATGAGCTGTGCGCTTTACGTTCTACATTGTGTGACAGATACCGTCGTGAAATGAGGTCCATCATTGTGAAATGTCTTGATTGATAAAGAACTTTTGTTGGATCTGTGCGCATCTTTGGGATCGTGGCAGTTTTTCTTGGATACAGGGCAGGGTTGAATGGTTCACTGCATTCTTAGCTGGCGATTTGGGAGATATTTGAGCCACTTTGTCGGGCAAACCCGCGCTCAGGCCGGAAGTCATGCAGCAGTCCTGGCCACTGTGTCCAAAGAGGCCCAAAATCCTGAGGGATCAATCAGACAATTTGGGGAAAAACGCAGATTGGGATGTCGTTTGATACTGTATTAAATACTGTGAACGCATAGGACTAGCAAGAAGAGCTGGTGGCTCATTTTCCTCCCATCCCAGCACCAATTTGTGACCTGAACATACCTGAACTGTAGGAAATCATTCCTCAGACCTATGGAAAGGAGATGAAGTAGCATGTAAAATGTGCCTGCTAAGACACACTGAGCCACTGGTAGCCAACACATTCATTGACAAAAATTGCGAGGTTGTTCTGAATTGTTCTGAAGGCGCACAAGAATCGTAGGATGTTTTCGGCAGCAACGGGCCTTGACACATTGGTAGCACTGCATCCAGGACTAACACTTGGCCATTGGATGCAGTCGCGTCTGGGCAGCAAACCCAAGTTCTCCCCGTTCTCCCCACATCTCCTCACAATTGCTTGGTGGACGAATGCGCTTCCTCTGAATGTCTCGAGAATGAGTGACTTCTTCACCAGGGCTAGTGCACATTTATGCCGTTCGTGTCTGACTGATGAAATTGGTGAGGATTGCGACGAATTGGAACCAGCCGGTCAAGCGACACAGTGGGTTGGAGACTGCGCAGGTCAGATTGGGAAATAGTGGCAGATAGAAGTTCGATTCTACTTATTTCCTTCCCTGCTGTCGCTTCTCAGTGTAGTAAAACCTCCCAAGATTCTCCGAACTCGATATCAATCGATTTTGACACGCCCCAAACATACTGAATCGTACTGAATCACCATGAAGTAACACGCCATGGGTGGTGCCGATCTTTACTCCATACACATGGCCCGGAAGGCACAAACGACTTTAAGCAAGATGCTTCAGAAGAACCGGCCGTGAGCGACAAGGGAGGCAGGAAGACTATGGAAGCTGTGGCATGCATCGAGAATGTAAGAAACGAGAGCACTTCCAGACCCTTGCACTGCCTTGCACACCTTCGTAGTCAATTTGAACACCAAGGAAGAGTTGGCTGACGAGAACGCAAAGTTCAAGCAGCTTTCAGATACACAACAACAACTGATTGTGGATGCCTCAGGGAGCCAAGCACGATATCCATGGCAGCTTTTGATCTAAGCAGAGGAATTGGTGACTGTACCCGCATAATCCAGGATGTAGCAGTAGCGTTATGTCAACCGCTTATAGGCTATGGTGTAGTTTTTCCCATTCCAAAGGTTCTTTGAAAAAAACAATTTAAAAGCAATTAAAAGAAGCAAGCGTAAAACTAGGTCACCCAACATGCAAAAAACACATGCAATGCAATTGGAAAAACAAGTCAAAAAAAAGGCAAACGAAAAAGCAAGAAAAAAAAACAAAGGTTGTCCTTTTTTGTTGTGTTTTTCTTCGCTTTTTCTGCCGCCACCCAACGCCCAAAAGAAAAAAACAACTTGTTGCTATCGTTTTCCATTGCATCTTTTTTGCTTTTTGTATGTGTTGTTTTTTTTGCTTTTCTCTAAAGTCTGATCTTCTGGAGTGCTTTTTTGGTTTGCATTTGTTTTGGGCCTTTTTCCTTCATTTTTGTCAAAAGGCCGATTTGTAGAATATTACGCTGGATCCGACTGACCTAACATTAGCGATCAGGGCATTTTAGACTAAGATTGGTTGGGTGTTGGCCCGCTGGGAAGTTGACTGCCAGGCCACTCTGCAAGCCCAGCTCCGGGCGCAGGAAGTGGACATGGAGAGCATGAGGCAGCTAGCAGCTTGGCAGGAGACTGGGCGCATGGACGGACTTGCGCAAGATACAAGCAACGCGTCGTGTGACCTACGAAACGAAGTCACTACTGAACAGTTCCACTACATGCGATCGCATGCCTTTGCATGGATAGATAGAATCTAGCATAATCTAGCAAGAATGCAGTGGAATGCATATTGTTTGGAATGTTTTTGGTTTGCTTTGATAGTCTGCACGGAGAAGAAAGCGCTTACAAGCCATCAGCAATCAACGATTTTCTTACCGGTAGGGAAAACTCATGGCGCAGATTCTATCAACAATGCACATCGCCCGGCCAGCGTTGGATGATTTTCGCAGGAAAAAGTGATGATCTCAATGAAGGATCAGGCGCAATCATCATCCGATGATGAGAAGAGGCTCCTTGTTGTGCACGCGGGGGCGGAGCAGCGCGATGCGTACTAATACCCTAATTCTACACGATTGATTTTGTAATGAGCAAATATTTTGGAGGAACAAACATGAAAATGAATATTAACTAGGTTTGTCATTGATGTTGTTGATGCAGAAGTCTATATAGTGGTTAGTTTGGGGGGTATTGCTGATTTGTATTGCTCCTCAACATGCCAATAAACGACCATCAAAGAAGAAGGGACCGCATATGGCCACATCATCCTAAATGTAAGTACGGGGCATGTCTTCGAATATGATTTAAATATGCATGTTAGCAAGAAAAGTGAGATTGTCCGCACTATGTCATGTGGAACGATTTAATCTGAAGAAGGTACCAAGTTGGTTCATTGCAGTATGATTTGGTTTTTCTTTCAACCATGTGGAACAAGTTTTCAATGGGTTGACATATTTGACTCTCAAGGCACGCGAAATATAGGGTGCTTTACGAGATCGAAAAGTGAAGATCGGAACTAAGGCATTTGGAATCATGAATGAATGATGTGGAAATAACCTTAAACTGTAGTTGCAAACTATCCTATGCAGTTTCTCGGTCAGGTTTATTTTTAGCTTTTGAAAGTCATAGAGATATATAGAGAGCTGATTCGCTTTGTCCAACTGTGTTGCATTCTGCCCAGGAGCAGCAATTGTGAATTTGATTCTTTGACATTACTTGCCAATATTTCTTTGAGTTTGGTATGACATTCGCAATTTTAATCCAGTGAGTTAAGGGACATTTCCAACCAGTTTCAAATCCGGTTTCAGAACGTATATTTAATATTATTTAATATTGATTATGACAATTACATTTACATAATATGTTTAGTTTTTGTAAGGTATTTCATAGTATCACGGCATATAATTATCTTACTAAGTTGTTTAATTCTTTATAACCTAACACTGTAACACGCATTATGGTTGAAGTATATATCGGGTTTTTCTACAAAACTGATTCCTGCTTGTCCTATGTCCTATAGAGATTTTGTTCAGTCACCATCGGAATTGGACAACCTGCATGCCGGCATGGGGCATCATGTTGCGCAGAAGGAATTGGGCTTGTAATTCGCAAACAGTTATAGAGTCAGATTTACGTGGCATGCAGTTGGTGTTACTTAGGAGTTTCATGCATCACTTGAGTTCTGTTACTCTGTGCAGACTCAAGCGGCAATCGTCTCCCGATCATGAAGCCGAAGAAGGTCAGGACAGGAAGGCGACTGTAAATGTGACTTGCCTAAGAATTGTGCTTCACACGCGGCAGATTTACATATGTATACAGGACCATCCAGATGCCTTGTACTATTCTTTGGCCCGCTTCCACCTTTGCCTAGGCCAATGCTGGAAAGACTGCGAGCCCAAAGTCGGTTGACAAGCTAAAGTCAAAACTTGCCAAGATGAGCACGGAGACCACACTTTACCGGGAACAGGTGCATTAGCAAGCGACAAAGGAATTGAATAGAAAACATATACTGTAATCTATAGGCTGCACCTTGACACTGACATGGGGAGCAAACTACCAGCTTAATCGAGATATCATTTTTTGATGTGTCAAGTTTCCGAGCTAGTCTGAAGCCCCTTAATTACTTTAGCGTACGATCTCTATTCATGCCGGTTCAATGTACTGTAGCCCGCTCCACAGCAATACATAATACCGGTTAGATTAAGGGCTTACCATGGCTGCGTACCAACCCTCCATTATCCCCTAGTAGAAGGTATTTTAATAGTTTATGATTTATATACTATTCTTTTGTGGTAAGGCATCATTTCTGCGGTGTATGTCAGGGTGGGGTGTGTTGAAGGGCCATGATCATATAGACATATGATAGATATATATATATGATATGATAATATGATATAACATATCAATATCAACATATGATATAAGATGATATTGTATGATGTAATTTAGTGTAAAATATGATGCCGTATATTTTATATTAAATTAAGATTCTATCTTTTGCGTGGTGGTATAATATCATAACATATCATTTAGTATGAGATCATGAAATATTATATGATGTGATAGAATGGCATTATAAAATCATATGATAAATTACATTTCAGTATCATGTGATATAATATCATTTGATATCAGATGATATCATTTTTGACATTTTGACACAATATAACACAATAGTGTTTTTCGACCGCAACGGACATATAATACAGTATTTTACAACATATTACAATATAACATCATACAATAAAATAAGTTGTAATATAATAATGTATATATAATGTGATGTATTATATCATGATTTGATTATTTTTTATTACAAAATCATTTGATATATGGAGGAAGGTGCTAAGCATCTTGAGTTTTTGATGGAAACAGCGCAGATTTGGCAAGAAGAAAAGAAAGAGCAGCACCGAAGGGCACACAAAGCCCAGGCAGACATCAAGAATATGCGCAAAGCAATAAACTACCTCCGACACAAGGAAGAGCGCAAAACCAAACAGCGGCCTGTGACTTGTGACGAGATCCAGGGCTACATTGCGTTGGGTTTCGAGAAGATGGCTGAACGTCGCCGTGCCCGCCAGGCCGCAGAAGCCGCCCTCGCAGCATTCGCCTTTGGAGTTGTTCCACTTCTGAGGCATTGAACGCCGCACTTCGATTGGCCACCGGCCCTTAGTCTTGGCAGATGAGACGTGAGTTTAGATTCTAGAGATTTTGGATTGTGATATACAGTTCCTCATGAACTCTTTGGCAGAGTTCAGCTAGATCCTGAGTTTGTACACTTTATCTCTGACACTTTTTGTTGTTGTTTGTTCAATTCTGGTGTGAAAAGATGTCGCACTAACGGCTCAGGCCTCACGAATGACGAGGTTGGAGACCCTGGCTGGGAACCACCAGCAAGAGCTAGAAGATATGCGGCGAAGCCACACTCAGCGAATGGATGACTTGCAAGCTGAGATCGTCCAGCTTCAAAAATTTTCCAGTGAACCACCTTCTGCCCAGGCTTCCCCGGTAGGATCCCCATCATATCGCGCAGCTGGCCCTTTCGACGAACCCTGCTTTGACTTGGTCTTGGGGGTTTGGAGGGAAGGACGTTCAAGCGAGTCAGTCCAACATGACATCAATTCGATGCTCGACAGTGCCGAATTGGCAGCACAAGTTTCTGAACTCAAGATGTTTGGGAAACGCCCCACCATCGCCAAACTGATTCTGAAGCTCCCGGCAACTATGACCACCCAAGAAAAACGAGATAGACAATTGATTTTCAGAGATTCCTTTCGCAAGACCCTGGAGGGGAAAGGCCTGTGGTGCAACTTGGACAAGCCTCCTAAGATGCGAGCTGTCAGCAAAGCAGTCGGTCGGCTCAGTGGCTTTTTGCAGGGGCCACTCAAGATGAGCAAGGATCAGCTTGAGGTTGGCTCATGGCCTCAGGCGAAATGCTTTGTTGGAGACTTTCTTCTAACCGGCCTCATCGGCTCTCCGGGAGCCAAACCTCCAAAGAATCCGTCTCACCTCCGTTGGCTGATTCAAGATGATTCCAGCACCACTCGGATTTGGATCGACTTGCACTCCTTGGCACTTGCTACCAAATACCCATTCGAAGACTTGACGAAGATGTGGGAGCTCCATTTTGGCCCGGGAGGCCCTGGTGGAGAAAGGGAGCAATGACCGATAAGATCCACAGAACATGAAGTTTCACTGAGGGGAGTTGGCGAACCTCAAGATCACCCTCACCCTTTGCATGACCCCAGGCAGTCGTCTGCCTTGTTTCAATACGCCTGCTGGAACATCCAGGGCAAACCTAGTACTCATTGTATTGATTCACTGCTGTCCTCTGAAATTGATTTTCATATCATTGGCCTACAAGAAGCAACAGTTGCAAGTACTGATGCACACACTGAACAAGGAGGATTACAGGAGGTCTGCCTCCATGAGGGGTACACCATCTTGCATGCTTGGACTGGCTCTATGCTTTGAGGACGAGTCTTTGACTAAATGGAGTGCGGCTAAGGCTGGACATTCCCATCTGCTAGTACAAGTTTGGCTTGCCTTCATGGACAACCCTTTGATTGTAGTGGTAGCTCATTTGCCCCATAGGGGTCGCCCCTTTGAGGACTTTCAACTTGCATGCTTTCTGCGGTGTATGTCAGGGTGGGGTGTGTTGAAGGGCCATGATCATATAGACATATGATATATATATATGATATGATAATATGATATAGCATTTCAATATCAACATATGATATAAGATGATTTTGTATGATGTAATTTAGTGTAAAATATGATGCCGTATATTTTATATTAAATTAAGATTCTGTCTTTTGCGTGGTGGTATAATATCATAACATATCATTTAGTATGAGATCATGAAATATTATATGATGTGATAGAATGGCATTATAAAATCATATGATAAATTACATTTCAGTATCATGTGATATAATATCATTTGATTTAAGATGATTTCATTTTTGACATTTTGGCACAATATAACACAATAGTGTTTTTCGATCGCAACGGACATAAAATACAGTATTATACAACATATTACAATATAACATCATACAATAAAATAAGTTGTAATATAATAATGTATATATAATGTGATGTATTATATCATGATCTGATTATTTTTTTTTATTACAGAATCATTTGATATATGGAGGAAGGTGCTAAGCATCTTGAGTTTTTGATGGAAACAGCGCAGATTTGGCAAGAAGAAAAGAAAGAGCAGCACCGAAGGGCACACAAAGCCCAGGCAGACATCAAGAATATGCGCAAAGCAATAAACTACCTCCGACACAAGGAAGAGCGCAAAACCAAACAGCGGCCTGTGACTTGTGACGAGATCCAGGGCTACATTGCGTTGGGTTTCGAGAAGATGGCTGAACGT